>JAQPPZ010000616.1:5387500-5569152 GCA_028583015.1 Wollemia nobilis | reverse complement strand
CTTGCTTTAAGGGATATCATTCTAATAACTTCATGGAAGCTCTTGCAATTTTATATGCTTTGGAGCAAGGGTATGCTTTGGGTTGGTGTCATATTATTTGTGAATCTGATTCTCAGATTGTTATAAATTTGTTGAATTTTGGGGATAGTCTTCATGGGAGTTGGCGGTTGAGTTGGATTGCTCAAAAAATTCTCAATATCTCTACTCACTTGGAGTTCATTTCTTTTGTGAATATTCCTCGAGAGTGGAATGGGGTAGTGGATTTGTTAGCTAAATGGGCTTTTGAGATTCAGGATGGTTGGGATGTTCAAAATTGGACTCAACTTTCTTCTGATTGCTCTCAATATCTCTCTTATTTATTGAGAGTTGATTTGTCTGTATAACTTCTTCCTTTTCTTTGTATCTTCGATGTTTTGTTGAGTTACTAAAAATTTTACCCTCTTTTTTTGTTGGAATTATTAAATCAACCATCACGCCTGCAAGATCTTTGGCACGAAGCATTATTAAAACACCTTCGAAAGATGCTTCGTTGGGAAGCAAAATTAAGATGCCCCCTAAAATCACTCCACCATGAAGCACTTATAAAACGACTTCAAAAAATGCTTCGCCACGAAGCACATTTAACTCACCCCGTAAAAGCACTTCGCCACGAAGCATGTTTTAAATGTCCTCAAAAAATGCTTCACCGCGAAGTAAATTCATTTTGCCCTCCAAAGTGGAAATCAATAGAAGCAAAAATCAAGCGCGAGAATCGACGCATTAATTTCTCGATCGTACGAGTAGTTGGGGTTGTTCGACAATTGGTCGAAAACCCATTTTGGCATTTAAATTCTATCAGCTGGTTGGTGGATTTATCCCAATATTTTGTCCTCATCCCACGTCTATAAATACCGGGGCATTTGTCATTTTGTGTAGTTGGAGAAGAGGAGGATAGAGGCCAGAAGAGAGCAGCAGAGAGGATTGGAGAGCCCAGAGTAGCCGCAAAGCTAGGGTTTCGACCAGCAGAGTAGTAGAAGGGTGAAACTGGCAGTCGCTTACAGCCAAAGTGTGGAGCAGCAGTCTCCAAGTAGTTTGTGTGTTTATCCTACAGATTTCTATCTTGTAGAAGTTTGTAATCGCTTCAAAAGGAAGCTTTTGTAAATTCGACATTACTTCAATATATATAAGATATTTATTCTACAAATTCTTAACTCTGTGTATTTATTCTCTGTCTTGAAGAACGCCAGTGACGGTTTGCCTCGAAGCGGTAAATCACCCATTCGATCCGAAGGGAAAACTTATTTGTCTATTTATTCTACAGAAGAAGCACTTTGGCACTCTGTCTCCCTGAAGTGAAATCCAGCAGCCACTTCATCGAAGTTGTCGTAAGCTGCAAGTGCTTCACAACTTTCCTGTCCGAAGCAGTCACTTCGGTTGGAAAATTCTCGAAGTGATTTTACTTCGGAAGCAAACCATGCGAAGCAGTTGCTTCACTGGGAATTTCCTCGAAGCAGTTTCACTTCGGCACACTATTTCCCCGAAGTAGTTTTACTTTGGGAAAATATTCCCCGAAGTATTCACTTTGGGAGTATTTTCCCCGAAGCTCCTCCCTCGCGTGAGAAATTTGTGAAGTGTTTTTGTGACATGATTTTAACGTGATTTAATTTCAATTAATTCCTTCAAATTGGTATCAGAGCCTGTGGTGTCATGACGCGGAGATAGAAGCATGGCTTCTAGAAACAATTCCCTGCAGTTGTAGATCCCATGATTTAATGGCAAGAACTATGATTACTGGAGCATCCAGATGAAGATTTTGTTTGGGTCTCAAGATTTGTGGGACTTCGTCGAGAATGGTTACCCGAAACCGACAGATGCGAGCAGCACTGGTCGCCCTCTCCCAAGCTGACAGAGATATTCTAAAGGAGAACCGAAAGAAAGACCAAAAGGCCCTATTCTATATCATGCAAGTGGTTGAGGAGACCATCTTCCCGTGGATCGCATCAGCCACCAAGGCCAAGCAGGCCTAGGATATTTTGGCCAGCTCGTACCAGGGCACCAACAAAGTGAAGTTGGTAAAACTACAGATGCTCAAGAGGGAGTTTGAGAACCTGCAGATGAGTGAGTCCGAGACGATGAGTGAATTTCACCCAAATGATAGATGTCATCAACCAGATGTGGTTGAATGGTGAAATTATGCAAAATCAAAGGATCATGGAGAAAATTCTATGAAGTCTACCAACTAAATTTGACTCTTTTGTGATTGCAATAGAGGAGTCAAGGGATCTGACAACCCTTTCAGTGGATGAACTCATGGGTTCTCTACAGACACATGATCAGAGGTTGAGCCGCTCAACTCAGTCCTCTCTGGAGCAAGCTTTCAAAGTGCAAGTCTTAGTTCGAGACAACAGCAGACAAGACTCCCACCATAGCGCCTCTAGTTCTCAAGGTGGAAGAGGTAGAAGTAGGCGTGGGAGAAGTAACAAGCAAGGAGGGAGATCAAACCCTCATGACAGTGAAACCAACTACAACTTTCATCAGCAAGGAGGAAGAGGCACTGGCAAAAATTAGCAAAGGGGATCTAGTCAGAAGAAGGACATGTCAAATGTCCAATGCTACTACTACAAAAATTTTGGCCATTACATCTCACAATGTAGAACGAGGATGGCGAACGAGAATCAGCAGCAAGCCCATTATATGGAAGAAGTTGGAAATGCGGTAGGAGGAAATATGTTGTTGACTTGTAGTGTTGAAGAGGAGAGCAAGAAAAACATTTGGTATCTTGACAGTGGGTGTAGCAACCACATGACTAGGAACAGAGAGATGTTCTCACAATTGGATGAATCAATCCAATCCAAAGTCAATATGGGGAACAATAGCAAGGTTCCCATGATGGGGAAAGGTAAAATCCTCATCTACACCCGACACGGAGAAAGAAAACAAATTTGTGATGTTTATTATGTGCCTATGTTGAAACACAACTTGCTGAGTGTTGGACAACTTGTGTAGAAGGGACACACTGTTCAATTCAAAGACGAGTGTATGTTCCATCAGAGACAAAGTGCATGGACAAATTGCAATAGTGTCCATGACAAAAAACAAAATGTTTCCGCTGCAGATTCAGAATGAATCATTAATGTCTCTGAGTGCAGTTGTGAAGGATGCTACCTGGTTGTGGCATCTCAGATTTGGTCACTTGAGTTTTAGTGGCCTAAATTTGTTGCACAAGAAGCATATGGTGAAGGGTTTACCCCTTATTGAGCAACTGAACCAAGTTTGTGAAGGTTCCCTGGTCGGTAAGTAGCACAAGGATGCATTCCCTATAGGACAGTCTTGGAGAGCATCACAGCCATTGGAACTAGTGCACTCAGACATTTGCAGTCCCATGCAGACCAGTTCATATATCGGCAACAAACACTTCCTGACTTTCATTGATGACTTTACCCGAAAGACATGGGTTTATCCCATTAAGCTGAAGTTAGAGGCATTTGGGAAGTTTAAGGAGTTCAAGGCTCTGGTTGAGAAACAGAGTGGCTATCAATTCAAGACTCTCAGAATTGATGGAGGAGGAGAATACATCTCCAACGAATTCCACAACTTCTATAAATAGTATGGAATTCGAAGGTAGTTCACTGTGAAAAGTTTGCCATATGATTTCTGGGCAGAAGTAGTGTCATGTGCAGTTTATCTGTTGAGCAGATGTCTCACCAAGAGTGTGAAGGGCAAAATTTTGGAGGAATCCTGGAGCAATTTGAAGCCAAGTGTGGCTCATTTGCAAGTTTTTGGGTGCATAGCATATGCACATGTTCCAGATGAGAAAATGCAAAAGCTTGATGACAAAGCTAAAAAATATATTTTCACGGGGTACAACAAATAAGCAAAGGCATACAAGCTATACAATCCTGTGACGAAGAAACTTTTCATCAGTCGAGATGTGAAGTTCTTGGAGGATGAATCCTGGAACTGGAAGTCAAAGACTGGTTAGCCTGAACCAACAATTGTTGAACCTGTAAACTTGGAGGAAGATAGTGTGCAGCCACCTGTACCTTCAAGTAGCAACAATGGTGTCAGCAGCAGCATAGCCTCATCATCTTGGTCACCTCTTGCAAGCAGAATTCAAAATTTGAGGACACCCACGAAGACTCGGAGCTTGCAAGACATTTATGAGGTAACCCGAAATCAGTCAGAAGAAGAATATTCTAATTTTGCTTTATTTACTGAATGTGATCTAGTGGAGTTTGAAGAGGCAAGTCAGAATCACAAATGGGTGAATGTGATGGATGAGGAGATAGCAGCCATTGAGAAGAATGAGACATGGCAGCTGACAGATCTTCCAGCAGGAAAGAAGACCATTGGGGTCAAGTGGGTGTATAAAACGAAGTTTAATGCCCAAGGAGAAGTTGACAAGCATAAGGCCAGATTAGTGGTGAAAGGCTACAAGAAGAATTTAGGAGTTGACTATCATGAGGTGTATGCACCTGTAGCCCAACTTGACATAGTCATAATGATTCTAGCACTGGCAGTTCAGAAAGGCTGGAGTGTGTACCATATGGATGTCAAGTCTACCTTCCTAAATGGAGTGTTGGAAGAAGAGGTCTACATAGACCAGCCACCCAGATATGAAATACAAGGGCAAGAAGACAAGGTCCTGAAGCTGAAGAAGGCCATGTATGGGCTTAAGCAAGCACCCTGGGCATGGTACAACCGGATTGACGACTATTTTTAGGAGAATGGGTTTCAAAAATGCCCATATGAGCACACCTTATATCTGAAGATAAATGCAGAGAGTGAGATGGTAATCGTCTGTTTGTATGTGGATGATCCGATATATACTAGCAATAGTAGTAGCCTATTTGCGTAGTTTAGAATAGCCATGAAGACCGAGTTTGAAATGACAAACATGGGGCTGATGAAATTTTTCTTGGCATTGAAGTTGTCCAATCAGCAAATGGCATCTTCATTTCTCAGGGCAAGTATGCAAAGGATGTCCTGAAGCATTTTAAGATGGAGGACAACAAGCCTGCCATCACCCCGGTAGCCACTGGCTTGAAGTTGAGCAAGACTGACAATAGCATAAGTGTTGACCCAACTCTCTATAAAAGGTTAGTTGGAAGCCTGATGTACTTGACTGCAACTCGGCTAGATCTGATGTTCGGAGTCAGTCTGATCAATAGTTTTATTAAGACTCCGAAAGACACTCACTAGAAAGTAGGCAAGATAATCCTGTGATATGTCAATGGCACAAGAAATCATGGACTCTACTATGCCATACAAGACCACCTTGAGTTGATTGACTACACTGACAGTGATTGGGCCGATAGCATAGATGATCGAAAGAGCACTTCGGGCTATGCCTTCCATTTTGGATCCGAAGTTGTCTCTTGGTCCTCGAAGAAGCAGCCAATAGTTGCTTTATCTACAATAGAGGCAGAGTGTGTTGCTGCCACCTCAGCCGTCTGCCAGGCAGTCTGGTTGAGAAGAGTTCTAAGTGAACTACATCATCCGCTCGAAGCAGCAACAACAATATTTTGTGATAATAACTTTGCCATCGCGCTCTCGAAGGACTCAGTATTCCATGGTCGGATGAAGCACATTGATATCCGGTTTCATTTCATCAAAGAGCTGGTGAAATTTGATGAAGTACAGATTGCAGTTTTGTAGGTCCAAGGAGTAGCTGGCTGACATCTTCACAAAACCCTTGAAGGAGGACTTCGCCAGACTGTGAGAAATGTTGGGCGTCAGAGAACTCGTGAAGTTTGGTTTAAAGGAGGGTGTTGGAATTATTAAATCAACCTTCATGCCCGCAAGCGCTTCGGCGCGAAGCATTATTAAAACACCTTCAAAAGATGCTTCGCTGCGAAGCAAAATTAAGATGCCCCCTAAAATCACTTCGTCGCGAAGCACTTATAAAATGACTTCGGAAAATGCTTCGCCACGAAGCACATTTAACTCACCCCCTAAAAGCACTTCGCTGCGAAGCATGTTTTAAATGCCCTCAGAAAACGCTTCACCGCAAAGTAAATTCATTTTGCCCTCCGAAGTGGAAATCAGCCAAAGCGAAAATCAAGCACGGGAATCGACGCATTAATTTCTCGATCATGCGAGTAGTTGGGGTTGTTCGGCAATTGGTCAAAAACCCATTTCGGCATTTAAATTATGTCAGTCGGTTGGTGGATTTATCCCGTCCTTTTGTCCTCATCCCCCGTTTGTAAATACCGGGGCATTTATTATTTTGTGTAGTTGGAGAAGAGGAGGATAGAGGCCGAAAGAGAGTAGCAAAGAGGATTGGAGAGCCCAAAGCAGCCGCAGAGCTAGGGTTTCGACCAACAGAGTAGTAGAAGGGTGAAACCAGTAGCCGCTTACAGTCGGAGTGTGGAGCAACAGTCTCCAAGTAGTTTGTGTGTTTATCCTACAAATTTCTATCTTGCAGAAGTTTGTAATCACTTCAAAAGGAATCTTTTGTAAATTCGGCATTACTTCAATATATATAAGATATTTATTCTGCAAATTCTTGACTCTGTGTATTTATTCTCTGTCTCAAAGAACGCTAGTGAGGGTTTACCCCGAAGCGGTAAATCACCCATTTGATCTGAAGGGAAAACTTATTTGTCTATTTATTCTACAGAAGAAGCACTTCGCCACTCTGTCTCCCTGAAGTGGAATCCAGCAGCCACTTCGCCAAAGCTGCCATAAGCTGCAAGTGCTTCGCAGCTTTCCTGTCCGAAGCAGTCACTTCGGCTGGAAAATTCCCGAAGTGATTTTACTTCGAAAGCAAACCGTGCGAAGCAGTTGCTTCGCTGAGAATTTCCCCGAAGCAGTTTCACTTCGGCACATTATTTCCCGAAGTAGTTTTACTTCGGCAAAATATTCACCGAAGTATTTACTTTGGGAGTATTTTCCCGAAGCTCCTCCCTCGCTTGAGAAATTTGCGAAGTGTTTTTGTGATGCGATTTTAACGCGATTTAATTTCAATTAATTCCTTCATTTTCTAAGAAAAAAAAAGCAAGGAATTCAGCACGTCCCCACCTTCAATAACTATTCTGCTCATCCATTGCCTCCTTATAGAGGAAACTCTTGGTAAAAACAACAACAACAAAAAAATTATTTTTATTTTACATTACACTGTTCACTCGTTCAAATTAAGCTTTTTGTTGTTTAGGCAGATAATACATCATATTAAAGTAGAGGTGAACACCAATGATGATATCTGTTATAGGGGCGTTTCCATGTGGAGAGCACGATTGGGAATGATTTTTTTTTGTTGCAGGCTCGACTCCCAGCTCAACATGGAGAACAAATTCTACAGGGCCAAGGAAAGAGAATCGAGGCAACCAGTTCGAAGGACAACTAGATACTCTCCTCTATATAAAACAAATGAAAACTAGACTTTTAAAATAGATCGTGATAAGGTTATAGTCACAGGTAATTCAAGAACTAATTACCAAAATATGTGCTTCATGCATATAAATATGTGTGTGTTTCCTTATTTTGGTAACGGATTTCTTTGGTTTAATGTAGAATATGGCGAGAATGAGAATGAGAATGAGAATGATGCAGTATGCAACTTGAAAAGCGCGATGAAGAAGAAGGACGCACCAGCAAGGTTTCTCAGGTGGAAAATATGTCACGTACACCCTTTATCGAATACTATAATCTCACCCATTCGAATTACAGGTTCGAATTGTATAATCTTACCCATGTATATTGGGTTTGATGTTGGAGAAAGTATTGAGAAAGTTACCACATTTGATAAGTTTACAGCTTTTTACTTCTCCTCCTCGTGTTCCACATTTACATGTATGTTATCAACGTTTATTTTGAGGGATCGTATTATTTGCAAAATGTTCCGACTTCAACTTTGTCCGAGAAATCAAATCTCTTTGTCGAGAAATTAAATCCCACATTTTAAAATTCTTTACCGGAGCTTTGTGCAAGACAAAGGATGACTCAAATAAACATGCAGGCGACAAAATAAAAGATACAAAATATATGGCTTATTTGTTAAGAAGAAGCTATTCGCTTTGCTGCTATGTTAGCATCGTTGCTTAAATCTTCGTAATATTTTGAAATGAAAACATTCTTCATTCTGTCCTAGCTCACAACACTTGCAGTAGGGGTAATGATGGTCACCCGGTATGACCTGGAGAATGATTGATTTTGAATTACCAACAATATTACGAATATTTACCTGTATATAGCCATGTATTTGAGGACTATTTCAGTTGACACAATATTGGATAGTTTGGGCGCTTGCAGTGGAAGATATCGAGACTACATAGACTACATGATTGACAGTAACCACAGACCAACATGAAACAATGTATTTAATGGATTAATGATAACGATATTCTCGTGTGGGACGATGATTATTTTCTTTATACAATTCGACTTTTCTTTTCGAAGAACCACGTCTAATTTGATGAAGCACTGTTTATACAGAGCCATCCTGAGTGTATATTGCACTCATACAATGAAAACAAGGTGTACATTTATCCACCAAAGATGGTGCTCCTATTCGAGGTTAAAGTACCTCATCACTACCGCTGTAACAGCAAAAATAGACAACTGCGCTTGTCTGAGATTTCCTGCGTATAAGTGTTCGTCACTGCAAGGGGCCCGCTTTGGCAAGGAACCAAAACCTCTGAAGCTCCAGTCAATGCTATATGACTTCCCTATTCTATTTATGCTGACGATCGATGTCACTGGACAATGTTTTTTTATTAGAAATTCGCTATGAAACATTAACCAAAATGGTAATAGCCGTTTATGTGCAAAATGTCACGACTGCACCATCTAACATCATTATCATTCCACATATCATCACCGCATTTACCAACTGATTCAATTTGATGGCTGAGTTGTGGCTAATCAAATCCGACTTAATCAAATCCCACATTTTAAAATTCTTTACCGGAGCACAAAGGACGACTCAAAAAATAAAAGATACAAAATATATCCTTTATATTAATATATGGCTACAGCCTGACTTCACAATCGGAAGCATTTTTCCAACCCTTCCCACGGTCAATCGGAAGTATTTGGAAGTGATTTGTGGGGGAACTCTTCTCGATAAACGGAATTCTACAGCAATCAGCATAAACAAAAGGGCAAGTCTGACAACAGTTGAAAGTATATCTCTGACAAAAAAAAATCTTTATCTCTGAGAAAAAACATTAAAAAACTTCTGACAACCGTTGAAAGTATATCTCTGACCAAAAAACTCTTTATGTCTGAGAAAAAAAATTAAAAAACTTATTTCAAAGAAAACAATTTTTATCCTAAAAGTTAATAAGATTTTTATAAAAAAATAAAATAAAATCTATTTCATAGATGGTTAAATTACCTACCTGTTAAAAAAAAGCTTTGTCCTTTGCCCTTAGAATTCTGCAGAAGAGCTAAAATGTTAAAAAAGATGCCTCTGGAAAAAAAAAATTAAATCTCAAAGTACAGTACCTGATCTTTGAAGACCTGATCTTTATCTTCAAAAGGCTATAGGGAAAAAAATCTCAAAGTAAAGTACATACCTGATCTTTATCTTCAAATTTAAGAATTAGATGAATTATATCACAAAAGGCTATAGGGTTTACCAATTATATTAACCCTATATTTTAAAAACCATATAGAGGTTAACTTTAGTCAAACTTCTTTTTTTTAATAATATTTCTTATATACATCTACTATGAGGATTAAACTCGAGTCAAATTTTTATAAAACTTTATTTTAATTTTTAGGAGTTAATTAAATTCATTAGAATTACTATATAATTTTAATTATATAAGAATTGATTAATTTCTTTCAAATTATTATAATATATTAACAAATAAACATTATATATTTTTAAAAATTGACTATGAGGGTTGGATTTATATTTTAAGTCTTTTAATTATATTGTTATATATATTTTTCGTAAAGTGAGGGAGACTCCGGATGGCTCGGCGGGTTGGTATTGCAATCATCAAACTCGCACACACTCAATGGACTCAGGTCAAACTACTACCTTTGTCCAGATTGAACACGCTCCAGAGGTTTGAACCTAGGTCTCCTCTTGGTAAGTGGCCAAAGTCTTATCAATCCACCTAACCCTTAGTAATACATATTGTATAAAAGTAAATTAAAATATTAATTATTTTAAAAATAAATAATTTTAATTATAAATATTTAAGTTAAGTATTAAAATTTTTAGTGGTATAAAAATCTTTGTTGTAGGTATAGGTCAGTTGCTAATTGTAGAGTCATAAAGAGTTACCTAGGTTCAATTCTTTGGACAATCGGGTCAGTTGACTTTATCTTTACTTTTAAATTAGGATTTATAATGGTTCTCTATGAAACCAAAAATAAAAATATAATTTTGATTGTTCAACCAATACTTTAACCATCACGTAACCAAACCCATTAAAAATAATGATTTTCATTCACTCAACCATTACTGACGTGACCAAACCCATTAAAAAAAATCTCTCTTTCTCTTTGTATGTTTATATAAAACTTATACCAAATTAATAACTTGTAATGCAAAATATGTTCTTCTCGTAGTATACATATATTTTATCATTCTTTTATAATGTTAACATTATTTTTTTATATATGTTTAAATAAAATTTATATCAAATTAATAATTTGTAATCTATTCTATGATATATGTTCTTTTCACACCATACATATATTTTATTATTATTTTTAAATATTAACATTGTCATTCCGGTGGGAGAGGTGGTGCTGTCACTATTCTTGTTTCGAGGTGGTACTCGAGTATTGTTTTTTGGGGATGTGACCCATCTAATCAAGTGGTATGGACTTTATTGGAATTGAATGGTAAGACTTTTGGAATAATTAATGTGTATGCCTCCACTGAGCTGCCTAACAGGTGTACTTTATGGTGGTGGATGGCTATTAATTTACCTTTCGCCACTTGGAAATTATGTGGTGATTTTAATATGGTTGAAAAAGCTTTTGATAAAAAGAGTTTGGCACCTAACCGTTGGTGTGCTGGAGAGCGGGAAGCTTTTTATTTTTTGAAAAATAAGTTGAGTCTTTCTGACCCTATTATTTGTTATTCCCCTGCTGATTTTTATGACGCACAATGGTATACCTGGTCTAAATTTCAAGAAGGGGATGCTAGGGTTTTGAAATGCCTGGATAGAGCTATGCTTTCTGTCGATAATCATTTTAAATTTGCTCATTTATCCCCTTCCTTGCCTACAGTTTTCATTTTCCTAGGCTCTACCTTGTCGAATCATGTTCCTATTATTTTTTCAATTGAGTCTACTCAGAGTTCCTCACGAACTTTTCCCTCCCAATTTTATTTGAATGTGTCCTTTCTGCATCATCTTGCTATGAAAGCTCATATTTTTCGAATGTGGAATATTTTACCCAAACCTTCTTCTTATTATGGTTGGATTGAATGGTGGAATTCTACTATAACCCGCACCACTTCTCTTCTTCGCTCTTTAGGAGTTGAGGTTGCCAAAAGAAGAAAGAAATCTAACCAAGTTCTGCATTCTGAGTTTGCAAAAGCCACACTCCATTTAGAGGCTGCCCCCTTTTTCCCGGATCTACAAGCTTATGTTGCAACTCTCCGCCATGAGCTGAGGAAAATTGACCTGTATGAAGCAAAAGGGGCTCAATTAAGATCCATACTCCACTGGTTGAAAGTGGGTGATAGAGTAACAAAAGAGTTTTTTCAACGGCTTTAACCTCCTGCATATACTACTCAGTTTGAAGCCATCCAAGTTAATGGACCCTATCTCACTGCTTTATCATATATAACCTCTACTTTTGTCAAGCATTATGAGCATGTTTTTGCCTCTCAAGGCCTTTCTGCTACTTGTCAATCTGTTGTAGATGCTTGTTGTAATGTCATACCTCCTATGCTCTCTGAGGCTCGAAGGGATTTTTGTGATACTCCTTTGACCCTTAGTGATCTTGAAGCTGCTTTATCTCAAATGGCCAATGACAAAGCACCTGGTCTGGATGGCTTTCCATGTGAATTTTATAAGGAGTGCTAGGATTTTGTTGGTTTCGATCTCCTTAGAGTCTATTAGGAAGCTATTTTAACTGGTTCTTTAGGATCCATTATTAATAAAGGCAATTTTAAGTTCATTTCCAAGGGATGAGATCCTCATATTCTTACCAATTGGAGGCCTATCACTTTGCTTAATGTTAGTTATAAGATTATTGCTAAAGCTTTGGCTCTTAAGATTCGACTTCTTCTCCCTCTTATCATTCGGTCGGAGCAGATTGGATTTTTTTAGGGGAGATACATTCTAGATAATGTGATTGGAGTCTGGGAAGGAATGGAATGGGCCTTCTCTTCTGGTCAAGATGTTTTGTTTATAAAAATTGACTTTGAAAAGGCATATGAAAATTTTGAATGGTTCTTTATTACTGTGATGCTTAAAGCTTTGGGTTTTGGCTAGTTTTTTATCAATTCAGTTCTCATGTATTTAGAGATGCTTTCGATGTGCTTACACTTGATGGTTGCCCATCCCAACGCATATAATTAGCCAGATCTATCATACAATGTTACCCTTTGGCTCCTTCCCTATTTATTCTTGCTTCTGAATCTTTTGGTTATCTGCTTGCTGATAGAGCCTCAAAAGGTCTTCTTAAGTGCATTGCTTTGCCTTATTTGAATTTGCAACTAATCAATGGATATTTTGATGATGATTATTTTCTTACTGTAGCATAGGATGAGCAATCTGTTTGTCAAGATCTTGATTGCATTGATATTTTTTATCAAGCTTCTGGCTCTAGTATTCAATGGAGAAAAACCTCCTGCAATAGATAATCTCGAAGGGTTATGCCTTCTTGGTTAGCTATTAAACCCTAGAGATGGATTCAACCTAGGGAAGTTTTTAAATTTCTTGGTATTCCCTTTGCTTTTCAAGGAAATCCTGCTAGACTTTGGGATTATGTGGTTGATAAAGTTAAAAAGAAGCTTCTGTATTGGTCTTCTAAGAAGCTTTCTTTAGCTGGAAAGTTTCAAATTTGCTCTAAGGTTTTGGCTTCTACTCATGTTTACTATTCTTCATGTTGGGTTCCTTCTGTTGCTTGTTATGCCAAGTTGGACAAATTGCTTCGATATTTCCTATGGTCTAATTCTGTTGGAAAGAAAGGGTTTCACAGGGTGGCATGGGAAATTTTTTGCCTCCTGAAGAAAGCTGGTGGCTTGGGTCTTTTTGACTGTCAAAAAAAATTTTGCTCTTTGTGCTAAATGGATTTGTAGGGCACTTCAAGGGGATGAAATCTGGATGATTTTAGTCAGACATTGTCTTTCTACTGGTCTACCTTATGGTAGACATGTATGGAAAGGTTTAAACCCTCAAACCATTCTTACTGCATCTGTACCTATTAAAATTTTAGGCTCTTTTGTTATTCACAGTACTTGGAAATCTTGGGAGGCTCTTAAACCCTGTATTTCATGGAATGGAGGTAAGACTAAGGTTGGTGCTTTTGTTCCCCACCTTAATGTTTGTTGGTCCTCTGCTATTTTTTATCAAGGAGCACCTCTTGCTCAGGTACAGTGGATTCGAGTTCAATGATTTTTTAGAAAGGATATTGCTTACCTGTCTGATTTCATGAATTTTCATACTAGAGATTGGATCCCTTGGAATCATTTTATGCAATATTTCAGCTTATCTCCTATAGATAAGAGTACTTATGATGTTGTTGTGGATTCCACTCCTCTTATGATTTGGTCTAAGGTTTTTAGACATTATCAAAAGCCATGGTGGTCTAACTGGTCTTGGCCTAATAAGCTTTATTTTATAAAATACAAACCCTCCTTGGGGTATTCTTGGCTATCTCTAATGGTTCCCATGTTAGATAAATTGAATGCCTAGTGGGACTTAGTCTCCTTGCAATCTCGATGGAGCGTAATATTCAAGGTTGTTTGGACCAAATTTCTTGACCCCAAACAAGCATTTTTTTCTTGGAGCTTATTGTTTAAGGGTCTTCCTATGGGGCAAAGGCTTCGGTATATGGGTGTTGACAATATTACTTGTATGAATTGTGAAGTTGAGTAGGACATTCTTTATTTGTTTTGGTCATGTCCTCGAGCCAAAGAAGCTTGGGATTGGATTCTTTCTTCCTTTAGTACCTACATGCTTGATACTTGTTCTTGGGTGTATGTTTTACTTGGTGACCCTCTCAGATTTAACGATAAACTTGGTGCAGTTTGGCAAAATTTTAGAGTGGGAATTTTGTTTCATCTATGGGAAACTCGGAATAAAATTGTTTTCCATCAGCAAGAACCTTATTTGCATTTTTCTCTTGCTAACAGATATATGGTTTTTTATGATTGTTGTTTTTAGATTCATATCCAAGTGGAGAAGGTGAATGTGGAGTTGTAGTATTTATGCACTTTGATGGACCACTGTAAAAATGCACCATGCACGGTGATTCACGTGCCTCGTGATGCTCCTCCCACCCGAAGGTGTCCTTAGTCTGTTGGTGTTGGGTCCCGAGACAACGGCCATTCACGTTCAGGTGGCAATGCTCAACACTAGCTACAACCTCCTCCTACTGCTAAACGCAACTTTGTAGGTGGTGCTTCTTCTTCCTATCCTAATTCTGGGTGGGATGTTTGTCCCTCGACTTTTGTTCATACCAATGCATGGGATTTGGCTGCTCGTTTTGTGCCTTTGACTCCGACGGTTAGTTGGGGAGATGGTTCTTCTTATCCTCCCCCGTAGGTTGTCGTGCCTCATGGGTAAACATAGATTCAAGAGGGTAATGGTGTTGTTGATGATGGTTGGGGATATTTTGATCCGGATAATGGTGGTAGTTGTGGCAACATCGAATAATGCTTAAATGTTTGTAGGCCTACTTTATTTTTATGTCTACGATGTAATAGCTTAAAGTTGTTTTGTTGTTGTCTTCCTAACTACGTGGTCAGTAGTTAGTGTGGTTTTGGACTCGGGGACTTGAGATGTGCTCAATTCCACCCACCCTTTTTGTATGATTAAGCCTCTTTAATATAAATCTTCTTCATTACTAAAAATATTAACATTGTTATCTCTTTATATATATGTTTAAATGAAAATTATACCACTTTATATATGTTTAAACAAAAATTATATCAAATTAACAATTTGTAATTCATTTATCAAGTGGTATTAGCTCAACCAGTTAAATATATTTCAAGGAGGAGACAGAGGTTCTAATTTTACCAAATAATATGTTTTGCTTTGAGCATACATATATTTTATTACTCTATTAGAATATTAGTATTGTTATCTCTTTAAATATATTTAAATAAAACTTATACTAAATTAATTATTTGTGATCCATTCATCAAGTGGCATTAGCTCAACCGGTTAGATTCCTTAACATTTCCAGGAGGAGACATAGGTTCTAATCTTGTCAAATGATACATGGATGATATCCAAACCAAACTTTGTTATAATACCACTATGGTGATAATATTGGGTGGGACCGGTTTCAATCCCATATAACCCATTAAAAAATTATAATCCATTCTAAATATGTTCTTTTACATTATATTAATTTAAGAACATACATATATTTTACATATTTTATTATTTTTTTTAAATGTTGACATTGTTAATATTAATTTTCTCTTGGTCCCATGGGGGATAGTGCAACGGTTCAGGCTTTGGCTCTTATTCAAGAGGTCCAATGTTCAAATCGCAACGTGGATGAGTGTGTGAGGAGGTGGATATGTGGTGACTATGTGTTAAATTCCCTATTGATAAGCATAGCTCTCAACATTATGAGGGGTCATGGTTGGGAGGAAATTGCTCAGCCCTGTACATTGGTTATTGGGATTTCATACACTAACCAAATAAAAAAATAAAAAATATTAATTTTATCCCAAGGGCTAGATGGATTGGTAAGTGCTTTTTTGGCTAGTCATTTACCAAGAGGACACCCAATTTCAAACCTTAGGGGTAACCTATTTGTAAAGATAGTAGTTTGGTCTGAATCCTCTAAGTGCACGTTAGAAAAATGATGATAGTATGAATTTCGAGTGACCTATGGTCCCCTTCATGTTAGGCTAACAATAACAAGTTGGAATAGGTTTTGTGGGAGTAACCCCTATTATTTGAACCTTATGCTTGCCAATTACTAAAAATAGTGTGTTTGTAACCAACACTTATGTAACAAAAAACAAAAACAAAAAAAAATATTAAATTTATATTTAACTAGATTGTGTCCTTTTTTATGTTCATTTAAGAGCATATATATATTTTACATATTTTATTATTCTTTTAAAATCTTAACACTGTTAATATTTATTTTCTCCTTATCTATAAGGTATTAAGTTTAAATTTAATTAAATTGTGTTTCTTTATATTTCTTTTAGTGTGATATTTATTAAAGAAACAAAATAATCTCTTTTCACCTTTTAGCATTTACAAAGAAATATTTTCTCATGTTGAGAGTTTTTATTAAACAAACAAAATAATCTCTTAACACCTTTTCACCTTTTGGCCTTTACAAAAAGATATTTTATAATGTTGAAAATTTAAACCAATGTACTTATAGGATATGCATCAATAATAAGAGGAATATCACTCCAAAAGTGAAGGGATACAAATATTTAAGAGTATAAGATACTATAAAATAGGAATAAAATATTGTGCATCTATAAGGTTGATGTTTAAATGAGATTTTTTTCATAGAATGGTCCAAAAACGTTTATGTTGCTTTCCCAATTTTTTGATAGAATGGTCCAAAAACGTTTATGTTGCTTTCCCAATATATTTATAGATGGGCGTATGATGTACTAAAAAGGTTGTAGGGATAAATCATAACATATATAAAAATAATTTATGGATCATGATGTTGTGTCTAAGAACATAGATTCCAAGTTCATGGATCTTGAGAGGTTCTTGTAGGTTTTTCTTTCGATGGCCTTTGTGTTGGACAAGAAAAAGTTTTAATTTTCTTTATTTGATAAAAGAAGGGGTTTTGAGAGGATCCCCAAATATTAATACATATGAATTAGATAAAGATCAAGGAAAAATCCATATCTTTCTCTATACAAAACTCAAACCAAAAGGAAACAAAAATCCTTGGTAAGAGTAGGGGGACTTGCCATCTTCCAATAGACTAACATCCAACTATTTTACCAGTAAAGACTTCAATTTTTAAAAGTTGATGTGAGTGAGATTCTGGCTGTTAGGGGTTTTGTTACCAGTCCTGGAGATGTTTGGCCTAAGAATGTAGATTATGTGTTTGTGGGTCTTGAGATGTTCTTGTAGGAAATCACTTTTGCAACTTTTGTGTTGGGCAAGAATAAGATTCAAATTTTAGATGCTAATATGAGCAAGATCTTGGCTACTAATGGTATATTTGTTGATACTAATTTGTCTAAGAACATGAATAATGTATTCATGGGTCCTCAGATGTTCTTGCAAACATTTCCTTCTATTGTCCTTGTGTTGGGTAGGAAAAAGTTTCAAATTTAAAATGTTGATGTGAATAGAAATATGACTATTAGTGGTCTAGTTGTTGATCCTAGAGTTGATTTATCTGAGAACATGGATCCAGGGTTCATGGATCCTAAGATGTTCTTGCAAGCAAATCCTTCCATGATATTTATGTTAGGAGGGAAATTTTTTCAAATTTTAAATATAGAAGTGAGCGATATTTTGGCTATTTGGGATCCTTTTTCGACCTGTGACCTAGGTGGAAAATATCCTCTTATTTTAAATTCAAATGTGAGTAGGTTTCTTGAAAATCCTTGTGAGTAAAATCCTAGAGGTGTTCGATCTGTTGGTATTGTGCCTTCTAGCTATGGTGTGCTTTTGTATTCCCCTCTTGGGAGGACAAACCCTATGGATGCTTGCATCCTTAAGTCCTAGTTTCTTGGGAGTAATACAAGGGGTCAAGATGATTCCCTATCTCTAGATAAAAATGCAAACCTGCCCTTGGGTCTACTTGAGATCTAGTTGCCCTTTGGTCTGGGAAAAAATATTTTGTTAGCGATGGTGGATTCAAATTTTTCTAAAGATATCAACTTCTACATGTATTTTCCTTTTGGCTATGTTGTCACTCTACATCTGCCTCTTGATATAAAGGTTCATGTATCCAAGGAAGCTCAAGTAGGGAAACACTTGGTTTTTGAATCCAATATTCATGGATATCTCTTTGAGCTACCCTAATTTTATGAAATTAAGAAAGTACTTGTAGTTTCTCCATGGAAACCTAAATCTAGAGAGGCCCCCATAGGAAATTTTCAAATTTTTTATTTAAGTTTGAACAGAAATTTGCAAGGCTGTTAGGAAATATCCACCCCTTTAGGAATGCATTTCTTGGTTTGGATAGGAAATTTTTAAATTTTGATTTAAATTTAAATGATATTTTAGCTGTAATCATAGATCCTAAATCTCTCCTTGGGATTCCTATCTTGTCTTGGCCTTTTGCTATAGTAGTTTGGTTTAGATCCTTTGGGATCTAGATTTCTTTGTAGTGCTTCTATTATGTTCTCTCTACTTCTAGGATCCTATTGTTATCATATCTTATATCATTTTTCTTTTTTTCTCTTTTGTGTTTCTTTTACAACCTCTTTTTTGAAGGCTCTATTTCTATTGTAAAAGGTTCAAAGACCTTTGCAAAATCACTTTTGTAATTTGTAAAAGGTTTGGGGACCCTTTCAAAACCCTTTCTTCCACCTAATAAAAAATATATATGAAAATAATCATCAATTTTTTGAGTTTATATGTTCAAGACATTTCATGATTATCCCATTTTAGTGTCTAATTTTTTCATCCAAAGGGTTCTACTCTATTTTTTGAAATAAAAAAATAAAAAATATATACTCTATTAAATATACCCTAGATTGGTAGACAAGAAAAGTGTAGTGTATGTTCTCTTGCATGAGGTATGTAGGATTGACATGTTATATATGTAGAAGGTAAATCTTAATTCTTCAAGGGTCATGGCCTAGTGGTAAGGATACTAACTAGTTATGAAGGTATTCATAGTGGATTTTAGGAGTTCAATCCATGATGCACATACCTAACATGTTGCTTGTGGATGTAGGTTGGCAAGGTATTTGTTGACCAAGGCTCATACTCAAGAAAATTACAGATAAGTATCATATTAAATGTTGCATTGGCTAGTGTGTAGAGTTGTATTGTGGGTTGTACCATGTGGTATAGGTCTATGCTAGCTTCCACCCACACATAGAGATTAGATCACATAGTGTTGGTAACATGAGTCATAATTCAAAATACTTTACAAAGCAATCCATCCACTCAAATATTATATACAAAGCATAAAAATAGATGAAAGAGAGAAAGATACAGTGGGAAAATATAGGCACCATAAATAGTTACTATATTATCCAATGATAAGAATCACAACACTCTAAAACCTCAAATACATAAATGAATTTAACCTTAAGGTGACATAATAAGAGAGGTTTAAGGTTAATTACAAATTTATAAGGTGGGTTTAGCCATAACAAGGTTAACCATGATCCATATGGATTGTATAATAAAATACTACAATAATTTTAATACATTGTATAATGAATGCCCTTAGGCCTATCTTAGATTACATCATATAATGTTGTCCTTGACCATGAATCAAATTACACTTTCAACACCCTCTTATAATATAAATTAATGGGCCATGGAGAGAAGACATTGATGATAATAATATATTTCCCCCATAATGGATGTTCTAGTAGATCTCAACAATTGATATAGATTTGTTTGAATCCCTCTCATCATTTGGAATATGTCTATCTATCTTTAGAAATTCAACTCCAATCCTTTGTAGTTTTAGCAAGCATTCTTTAGTGGGTATCCTTCTCTCTTGCAGTATCTACAAATGGTCATCCTCTTCTTTGAAGACTTAGTCTCGACCTTAGGCACTTGTGCCCTTTGGTCTTAGCCTCTTTAAATTTGAATTTCTTTTCATGATCTTATCTTTGTGAAGTGTCACCACAATTCCTTACTGCAACTTAAAAATGAACTAGTTAAGAAAATATTAACAAAAAATAATAGTTTTTTTAGATTCCAAGATCATATGAACCATGAGGTTGAACATTTGAAAAGAAGGTGAGAGATTATAAAGGATAATTTTATGCATTCTACATTATCTTTCTTTTTGCCTTTAGAAGATACAATATTTGCTCTCAATACCTTAAATATTATAATATAGTCCTCAAAATTATCAAACTTAGTTAATTTGAAAGAAGAAATTTCTAATTCCAAGTGACTTACAATATTTTTAGATAAATTATTCAATTTTGACCATACCTTAATAGGTTCACTTTCCTCTTTTATGTGGAAATATATTTTGGTTCAAGTAGCAACAAAAATAGACCAAGAGCTTCTTTTAAATTTGATTAGAAGCAAATCCATACATTAATATCTTATATATAAAGTGTAAAAAAAGATAAAAGAGAAATATATATGGGCACCAATAGGAACCATAAATAGTTTCTAAATTATCCATAGATAAGAATCACAATAGTTTGATGATTAAATGGATTGATGAGGGTACTTATATCAATACCAAAACCCCAAATACATAAATGAACTTAACATTGAGCTAACATAAAAAATAGGCTTTAAGGTTAATTAAGATTTTATAAGGTGGGTTTAACCATAACAAGGTTAATTGCATCCCATAGGACTTACACAATAAAATATTATAGTAAATTAAATATATTTTACAATGAATGACCTTAGGCCTATCTAATATTAAATCTTATATGTTGGGAAGCATGGTGTACTAGTTACCTAAATGGCCTAATGATGAAGACTTTGGAACTTTGAATAGAGGTCCAAGGTTTGAATCATATAGGGGGTAGGGTTGTACACCATGCTTTAGTAACTAGAGTATGATTGGTAACAATATATTAGGTAAACAACATCCTCTATGAGGGTCATCTCATATGGTCTATGGTCTTATTGACATGAAGAATTGCTTTACCCTTTACCCTTTTTTGTTGGTATGTCTCTTCATCAATGGTTGCTACTTTATCCTCTTAAAATATGCACCACATGTTCTTGTTACATAATAGGCCAAAAATTTGAGTTGACCAAATACTATAATTTCATCTATTTAGATGATAAACTAGGGCTTAATAATATATCTTACATAATATAACCCCTAACACCATATCAAGTCTATGAACTAAAGCCACTACTGTGTAGAGCTCAAAAAATTATGTGAACTAAAAAAAAGGATCAAAATGCTTCCATATGAAAAGTTATGGCCTTTAGAAGTTTTGCCCTAATGAACCTCAAAAAAAATTAAAGCTTCAAACCATAGATAAGAAAAATTCAATTGTTTGCTACCACTTGGCAATTCATTATTGACTAGTGCCTTCCACTTATTAGTTGCAAATTTAGTGCCTCTAAATCTTTACAACTATGATAATTGTCCTTTTTTGATTGGCTTGAATTTTGTATATATATTTAAAAAGGTTATATGTGGTATACAGTGATGCCTTGCCATATTGATCAATAAGTCATCCATATCTAAGTTAGAGATTTGATCTTGAGTTAGTCAAAAGCTAAGCCTTTCCCACTAACTAGTTTCCCTTGATAAGCATTAAGGCTCAAAAATTTTAAATCATATTTTAACCTTTCTTTCATGATTTAGACCTCCAAAGAAAAAAATATTTATTGATAAAATTTAACATCATGATGCCTCCCTCCTAAAACACTTTTGTTGGTCACTATGACAATGAGTTTCTTCAAGCATAAATCATTGGCCTCTCAAATAAGTCTATCCTTCTAACCAATGTCTCTTGGTGGGAGCAAAATGACATAGGTGAATGTAGTAAACTCTACAACTCTTCTTGCTTGTATATCTTTCCACCTTGCTTCTTTCATCAAGCTACATATAATTTTTTGTTCAAAGTCTTAATGTTTTGTTGATTAGGTGGGTTGCTTCCTTGGTAATAAAAAATTGATGTAGCCTCGACTCGAACCTACCACCTTCATCTTGTTGTGGCCTCATGAGAGCCATCCTATCCATGTTTGTACCTCTTACCATTAAAGTTAAGTGTGTTCTTCTCTAATATAAAACCTTATATAATGGTACCAAACCCCTAGCCAAAATTCATATGTGATATTGTTTTCTAAAACTCAAAAAATGATACCAAAAGTACTCTTTGAATCCTACAACCTTGGATCACATTTGGCCTTAAAACATAATATTTTTTATCTAAAATTGAACTCAAGCAATATAAAATTTTAGAGGAGCATAGAAGATAATGATGAAGAGATGAAACCTACAAGAAAAAAGAGAAATTTAGATGTAAAACCATGGAATAAATAACCTTCTTTGCTTTTTGTATTAAAAGTGTACATGAATCTTTGAAAAATAAATTTTCTTAAACATTGAAAGAAAGATCAAAATATTTGAGTTAAATTTTTGTGTGACCAAATAATGGCACTCCATACCTATTATATTACCATGTTATAAGTCACAATATTTTCTAAAAATGAATAGAAGCAATCAATACACTCAAATCCTATACAAAAATTTTAAATAAGGATAACAAATAGAAATATATAGTGGGAATTCATAGGCACCATAAATATTCACTATATTATCCATAGATAAAAATCACAACACTTCAAGGATTAAATGATGGAGTGGTAGTGATATTTATATGAATACTAAAATCCCAAATACATAAATAAATTAACTTAAGTCAACATAACAAAAGAGGCTTTAAGGTTAATTACAAGTTTATAAGTTGTATTTAACCATAGAAATGTTAACAATGGCCGATAGGGATTGCATTATAAAAATATTACAATAAATTAAATATATTTTATGATGAATTTCCTTAGACCTATCCAAGATTACATCACACAATATTATCTTTGGTCTTTAATTAGATTGAACATTCAACAATATGGTGGTTTCAAAGAGACCTATAGGTCATGTGGATAGTTGGACATGTGTTGAGACTTGGAAACTAGGGGGTTTGTAGTTCAAACTCTCACCCCTTCCTTTTTTTGGAGCTAGATATTAAGAGTTTTATTAGATATTTTTGTTAACATGGTGGGACATGAGTTTGATATAGCATACAATTGGAGGTTATACACCAATTCTTTAGAATATAAAGTAGGAAGAATCCAATCCATAAATTCCAAATTTAAAATCAATAATATCTCATTCATCCAATCACCTATACAATTAGCAAATAGATGACACCCCTTAATTAACTAGATCAACAATAGTTTATATTAGTGGATTTTATAGAGGTAATACTTTCTTATAAAGATACCTACAAATTTTGTGTACAAATGGAACCCCCTCATTAGTGATATTAACAAAACTTGTCAATAGTGAACTCATTGGATGCAATGATTACTTTCCTAGTAACCTATACAATCAACATGCAGGTGGCACCCCTTATCACCCAAATAAAAAACACTTTATTATAGAATACATTACATTGTTGGGTACATATCAATGTACCACATTTGGTACATTACTAGAGTAGGCGTTTACTTTAAAGTTATGTAGTTACTTCATCATGTAATAAATGCACAATTGTTAGAATGTGCAATGATGTAAATGTGCATGTAATCCACATGTACATGAGTCATAGGATAGAGTCAAAGATAGAGTAAGGGCCAAGGAACCTATCTTCCTATATGAAGGTCTTATAGTGAGTGAAATAGAGAGGGGAGATAATATAGAGAGTGCATAGTATATATTAGTAGTGTGATACAATGTAGTCTTTTCATATCAGTTTATGGAGTGTTCATGTCCTCCATTATACTGCATTGTACTATTTTTTTGAGGTTTCATTAATGGTATATTTTTGAGTTATTGTAAAATTTTATCTCCTTATTTTCCTACATATTATAGTGTCATTATCATATAGATATCTTAGCTTTCTTATATTGCATCTTGTGGTTGCATTTCCTATATCATATACTCATTAAAATATAATAGTGGTTTCATAGCACATGGTAGATTAGATAGGATATAGGGGGATCCACAAGTGAGATTGAGAAAAATCCAAATGTCTCATTTCCAGAAATTCTAATATTGCATTTGGCTAGAGTATTTCCACAGGGTTATAGAAAACTTGTGAAGACTAGGACTCAGTATAAATTCCACTAGATTTATAAATCAACTAGTGAAGATAGGTTATCCCTAGATATAGAGTTTCTTCCATTACAATCCTAATACTTTGTTGTAGGAAAAAGAAGATTTAAAGAAATTTGGGAAGCTTCCTACAAAAGAGCTAGGAAGAATATCTTCTTTAGAATAAATCCAACACCATAAGAAACAAATAAAAGAATAATAAAATAATGAATATTTGGAGGCCTAAAAAAAAGGTCTCGTTACTATAGATTGTAGACTTGTAGAGTGCAAAAGAAGAAAAGGTCATAGGAACCTTGTTATAGATTTGAGGAAGAGAAGAAGACCCAAGTGAAGAGTCTCGATGAAGATAGAATATTGGTGATCTGAAATGTAGATTGAATACTTTACCCTAAATAAGTTGAATAGACCCTTTGACGGTCCAGTTAAAGAACTCCTAGGTTTGGAAGATTGGAGGATGGTGATATGCATTAAATATTGTAGATTGTAAAGTAGAAAATGACTAGAAAAAGCCCTATTCTTCATTTTTGAAGTAGTAGAATTCAAATATTCAAGAGGAATATCTCATTGCCAACACTTCCACAATAGAAGGTTAAAGGAAAGGTCTCATTGGGAAGACCAAAGAAGCTATGATATTGAAGATCTTGGAGAGGTCTTAAGGAGAAATAAGGAGAATTTTTGGTGAGCCTCATTGAAGGAGATTCAGAGAAGGCCATTAAAGGATTTCCTAGGAGTAATCATTGGAGAAATTTACCACCAAGGAGAAGTTCCTAATAAAGAAATAACTTGAGATAATTTTCACCATCCGAAAACAAGCCTAAGAGAGAAGGATTTGGCAAGGACTTTGCCAAATTTTGGAAGAGATTGGTGAAGACATCAAGACTTTTAGATTCTGGAGAAGAAGGCCTTGATTGAAGTCAAAATTTTATAAGGAGGTTGAAGGAGAAATGAGTCATACATTACTACCAAACCTAAGAGGTTTGAATATTGCCTTTGAAGGCTAGTAGGCTCATTCAGAGATAGGGGTTTGCTAAATATTCAATAGGAATACTGAAAGGGTTCTTGAAGGAAAATTTAGCTATGATTTGAATGATTTCTCTTCCAATTTGAAGTTTCAAGGATAAAATTTTAGTACAAAAATTGACTGCAAAAGAGCAACAATTAGGATAATATTACTAGCTATAAAACTTTAGATTTGCAGAGTGCATACTGAAGGAGAATTGCAGTAACCTACTATAGTTTTAGGTAGAAAGTTAGGGGTTTTTCAAGGTTTCAAATAGATTATTTAGAGATTTATTTTAGAAAATAAAGTAGAGTTGCAAGTTCATCCAGTTAATGGCAGCAATTTGGTGAATCAAATCAGTAAGACATCCACCATCAGAGATCTTAAAGGTAAACAACTTGGGTGCAAAAGGTTCATTAGTTGAACTTTAATTTTTTGGTTTATTAAGATTTTTTAAGCACCATATTAGTTTAAAATTTACAAGGAGTGGATTCATATTATATTCTTCAAGGAAGTGCAGAAGAGATTTTCTCTTAATGTTATTACATGCACATTAAAATAGGAGTTAGATATATTTCAATAGAAAGAAAAGTATCATCTTCCTATTATTTAGTTGAAGTAAATAAGACTACATTAAAGTATAAATAGTTCATAGTGCATATTTTGAGTTACTTTATGGGTTAATTTATAGGATTAATAAGGAGAAACTATTATTGCACTATGTTAGTTATTCAAATTTCACTAAGGATTTTTAGTTAAAGTGAGCATTATTTTAAAGTTAACCCTCTAAAATTAGTTGCATGGTTAAGAGCTTGGATTTATTGGTGCTAAATTTATCCAAGTAAAGAGTTAGGTTTTAGTTTTGTCTAGCAAGGAGGGAAACAATAAAATACATCTTGCTCTCAAGGATTGGAGCAGAGAGCTAACATATCTAAGAAGCAAGGAATAGATTCAAAAGTAGATGTATAACTTTTGTGGAAAATAAGAGATTTAATCCTATCTATTGCAAAAGTGTTTGCATTACATTGGCACCAGTTTTATTCTTTTGAATATAGTGAAAGTGGAAAAAATAAATAGTGTCCTAAAAACACTACAATAGGTAGTAATGTAGGTAGTAAAGTACAGTCTTAAAGCAACCATTTTAGGTAGAGAAATTTAGCCAACCTAGGACTCATAAGCATCAGGTTCGAGGTGTGTAAAGACACCAGGTCAAGGGCCATAGGTTTGTAGAATGATCGTTTATCATTGCAGATCTAGTGACCTACATAATAATCAAAGAATCCATGTAAGGGAGTATAGTTAACTATAGCAAAGCAACATAAAATATTGAGGTGGAAGAAAGAAGTGTGTTACCCAAACCACTAGCTAAGAGCACAGTGTAGAAGCACTCAAAATCCACCATCACTATAAATGAATGACCAACGAGAATGACCAGCGAGAACCATCAGTGCTTAGGTAAGACAAATGAGCAACTAGAGCCACTATTATAGTATGAAGAATACCAAATAATATCATCACATAGAAGCATCATGGATACACCATCGCTAAAGCTAACTTGATGAAGAAGGAATTCCATCCGATGCAAAGGAAAGAACATTAGAAACAATACAAACAACTTGCATTATATGGCATTAAAGTGTTGGAAATAAGAAGGTGTTGGAAGCATGATTTCATGCAAGGGAAGATGTTCCACTTACCATATCAAAGTAGGGAACATAATGAAATTTAGATTTTTAGACATCTTCCATAATGCCCATTACACAACGTATATGAAGGAGGATCCCAACGATGAAATAACACTCATATTAGAGCATTGAGAGTAGAAGTAACACTCATCATGGAGCGTTGAGGGTAAAATTAACACTCATCATGGAGCATTGAATATCAGGTAATCATCACATCATGGAGTGTTGGAGTAAATATTGCAATCTCCATTTATCTGAGCAACATAAGTATCAAGAAGGAACATAACCTAAGTAATGCAACTAGTGAAGTGTATTAATAACTTGATTGAAGAAGTGTGTATTACATAGAATAGATCATCTCAGAATCAATATTCAAAAGTTTACAAAAATATAATTCAAGGTGCATAGATCAAGGGAGCCAAAGGATCATTAAAGAGGACATTTGTTCATACTAACATCCAATAGCAAGGGATATTACTATCATACATCTTAAAAATATAACATTTGCCTTGAAGTTTGAAGTTAATTTGAAGCACTCATTTATATTTATAAAGGTATTACTTCTACATAGGTTAATATTTGCTTTTCATAAGGATAAATAAGGAGTAGCATATAAGGTTGGAATTATTATCACTTACATTGAAATTCAACCTTAGTTAAGTTGAAAGCAAATTGAAAGGAGCTTATCGTTAATAGTATTTCAAAACCATATTAGTTGAAATATTATAATATTAATATTTGTAATTAAATATCTTAGGATATATAAGAGTTACTACTTGGTAAAAAAAACCTTATTATATTGCAAATATCATCAATTTCTAATATTACAAAATAGGGAGATACAAGGTATGCTACATCAAACATAAATTATTGAAATTTAGAATTATTAAACAATTGGATTTTAAGGGGTATAAAAGGAAGTTCTTTATTACTTAAAGGGGTTGGAATTATTTACTTACACTTGTCTCATACTCATACTAAAGGGATAAAATAAATCCAACCATAGAGAATTTCAAATTGATAAGTGCATAGTTAATTAAGAGAGATAAGGTGAAATAGGAGTTGATTATTAATATTTAAAAAACATTATCATATCAACTCAAAATGAGAACTAATACCAAGATTATAATATATTCTAATGACTAGGAATCTATAAGGATGTCTAATCCAAAGAACACATTAAATAATGTGATTAGAAAAGGAGCAAGGAAAATACTAACATGGCTTAAAAGCATGATTGATAATTCAAAAAACTTAATGGATAATAAGAATGATACAAATGGAACAGAATAATTGATAGAATTTAACTTAGTTTCTAAAAAATCACTGAGTAATAGTTCAATGAAAGTACATTATTCAAGTACATCTTCTAGTGAAATAGTAAAGGGAGTTTATGATAACTATACTAATATTGAAGATCATATTCAAAAGAATCTCATAAAAATCTATGGAAAAGGTAAAGATAGAATAGCTTCAATTATACACACATGGTTAAACAATTTCATCAAAGAAATAGATAAATATGATATTCCTAAAACAGATAATAAAGATATTGGGATATCTTTACTATACACCTACTACAACAAATTTGGTCATGAGAAGGTTAATTACTAGATTTTCTATCCATGTAAATATTATGGAGTAAAATATCATCCATCTTACTATTGTTACAACATACAAATACTATAAAATATTCAAGGAGAAAATAATATTCAGATTAGATTTTTCCTATCCACTAATAATAAGCTCAAGCTTGACTTTTGTGAAGATCAAGGAAACTGGTCATACAAGAAATCAATGAATAGAAAAGGAAGTAGTTATGATCCACTTATGACTTGTAAAATTATGAGATCACTAGTCTATCAAGGATACCTAGAAGACTACAAGGTCAAATATTCTTCCAAATACTCAAAAACAACAAAAGACAATGAAATAAAAATGACAAGGAGAAACAACATGAAGACACAAGCAAAAGAAGAAGAAGAAGTAGATCAAGTTGAATATTATTCTAAGGATGAAGATCCATATTGAAGACTAAATTATTCAATACCCAAATAATGTAATACAGGGGGTTTTAGATAATATATTACATTATTGGATACATATCAATGTACCACCTTTGGTACATTACTAGAGTAGGAGTTCACTTTAGAGTAAAGTTATGTAGTTACTTCAACATTTAATAAATGTTGAATTCGGTTACACCCAGGTGTTGTAAGTGAGTTGGAGAGGAGAGGGCAATCCTCCAAAGGAGGTCCCATGTTCAAATATCCACCCTACCAAAAATCTGAATTGGGTACCCAAAATCCAATTGATAATGTTGGTGCGGGCAGGGTTGGGTGCGATCCCTAGGTGACTTTGACGGTGTAGAACCCCATGTTCATGGTCTCTTAGACCAAGGCAGCCCCTAAAGGGGTTTTTCACTTTAAAAAAAAAATTGAATTCAGCAAAGCAAGGATTCATTGCAATTCAATTAGAATATAATGATTACAAATAAGTTGGTTTGATTAACCAAATTGGTGGTTATGTGTAACCAACATGGAGAGCGCCTACGTGTGCTATGTTTTTATAATCCCCCTTGAATGCATAGCCTAAACAATAATGGAATATGAATATAAGCATATGCTAACATCCCCCCTTATTACATTATTGGCAAATCCTAATATTATTATGAAACATTTCAAATTTGATACGTCCAAGTGCTTTCGTGAAAATATCTACAACTTGCGCATCAGTGGGAATGTATTGAAGTTGTATATGGTGCTTTGGAAATTCATCTCAAATGAAATGACATCGGGTATCAACGTGTTTGGTACATTCATGAAAATTTGTATTTTTGACAAAATTTAAAACACCTTGATTGTCGCAAAATAGATGAAGAGGTAGATTCTTTGGAATGCCCATGTTTGTAAGGATGTGACTTAACCACATTATATCGTAGACTGCTTCACTGGCTGCACAATATTCTACCTCTGTAGAAGATAAAAAAACCACATGTTGCTTCTTACTGTGCCATGAGATAGGTCGATATCCCAAATGAAACACATATCTAGAAGTTGACTTATGATCATCAATGGATCCAACATAATATGAGTCTGTGTATCCTAGTAGAAAAAACTTGTTATTCTTTTTGTACTCCAGGCCATAGTTTGTAGTACCATGGACATAATGAAGAACTCCCTTTTCTGCTTTTCAGTGACTCACCTTAGGTTCCTACATAAACCTTGAAAGATAGCCTACAACAAAACCAAGATTTGGCCTAGTATTTGTCAGATATAGGAGACTCCCAATCAACTAGCGATAGAGAGTACCATCTACCTAAGGTGATTCATCATATCGTGATAACTTAAGTCCTTGCTCCATTGGAGTTGCTTTAGACTTACAGTTAGTCATTCGATATTTTTCTACTAATGTCTTGGCATACTTCTTTTGTGTTACTCTGATATGGTGCTTTTTATGAGTTACTTCCAAACCAAGACAATAGTGAAGAAGTCCTAGATTTGTCATTTCAAATGATTATTTCAAATCATTTTGTATTGAATCAATAATTTTCTCTGAACTTCTTGTTATAATCATATCATCTACATATAACACCAGAATCACTATATGAGAACTATTTCTTTTATATTTTGGCTTGATTTTGAATTGTGTTGGGTGACTTTCTTTCTTGTTCTACCAAGCTCGAGGTGCTTGTGTGGTAAAGGCTGTGTGATTTTGATTACTTTTTTTGTTCTTGCCCTTCAACCATGAATCCTTTCGGTTGGGTCATGTATACTTCTTCTTGTAAGTCACCATTCAAGAAGGCCTCTTTTAACACCCATCTGTGACCTCCCCCCCATCCCGCCCCCGCCCAAAATACCCGAATGTTTTATGGTAGGGGGTCATTTTTTTTTTTCTTTTTCGTAACCCTTTCCTCAATTAGGTTTTGCTTTTCAATAGATCCATCTACCTTATATTTCATTTTGAACACCCATTTGCAGCCTATGGGTTTCTTTCCTATTGGCAGATCGACTAACTTCCAAGTATTATTTTTCATGAGAGACTGATATTCTACATCCATGGCAGCCTTCCACTATGGCTCACCAAGTGCATTTTGAACCTTTGTAGGTTCATTTGCATCCAATGTGGACATATAAACCCTTTCATCTTCCATATCTTCTTCTCTATCATTTTTTGTATCAACTAAAAAATCATCAAAGTGTTGGCAAAGTTCATCAACCTCTGAAGTAGATGCCTCTGCTCTCATTTGCTAAGTCATACTGCGAGTACATGGCCTATCTAGAGATATATCTGGAAGTGAATTCAAATTAGAATATCTCAAAGTGCTAGTATACCATTTTGGTACTTTCTGTTGTTGCTATTGAAGTTGAACCTTTTTCTTAGGTTCTTCTTCATATAGGTATACTACTATAGACGTATCATTTGATGTGAAAGCTTCATCAAATACAACATCTCAACTTAAGTGTGTTTTCTTGGTCTTAGGATCAATCAGTAGATATCCTTTTTAATGCTCATCATAGCCAAGAAAGATACACTACAGGGTTTTCTCATCCAACTTCTTCCTTTTTTCTTTAGGTATATGCATAAATGCCTTACACCCAAAAATATTTAGATGAGAAATGGAGGGCTTCTTACCACTCCAATATTCTTGAGGAGTCTTTCCTTGTAGAGCCTTTGTGGTAGCTCTATTAAGAAGGTATGTAGCTATATTTACTGCTTCTACCCAATACTGTTGCTCAAGATGTGCTCCCTTAAGCATACATCAAACCATTTCCATAATAGAACAGTTCCTTCTTTCAACTACTCCATTTTTTTGTGCAGTATAAGCAATTTTCAACTGTCTCTTAATCCCATGTGTATTCAAAAATTATGAAAAATATTTGGAGGTATATTCCCCCCCTCGATCTAAGCAGAGGGTCTTAATGAAACATCCTGAATCCTTCTCAACCTGCTTCTTTAACCGTTGAAAATATAGCAATGTCTCTGACTTCAATTGCAGGAATAAAATCCACATCTTTCATGAGTGATCATCAACAAATAATTGAAAATACCTCTTACCACCATAGCTTTTGGGCATAGGACCGCACAGATCACTGCGTATCAATTCTAATGGTTTTGTAGCTCTAGAAGAGCTTGATTCAAATGGTACCCGGTGTTGCTTACCTACTAAGAAATATGGATAGACTAGTAATGTGGATGAAAAGTTGGGGAGACCTTTAACCATATCATATTTTATCAACTTGAGCAAATAACCATAACTTTGATGCCCATATCTTCTATGCCAGAGAGAAGTGGCATCCTTTGTAGTTGTATATAGAGCAACATGAGGTGTTGAAAGATCATCTAGAATGAATAAGCCATGTTTTTAGGAACCAGTTGCGACATGTTTAACTTGGTGGGTTACAAAACATTTATTCTTTCCTTTCACAACTCGAAACATAACATCCATTATTTTATCCAACATCTGAGGAATAGACAATAGATTATTGGCTAGTCCAGGGACATAGAGAACCTGCTCTATCTTATATTTTCCATCTGGAAAAGTAACAAAAACTTTCCCTTCACCTTTGAATTGGTAGACTTGATTATCAGCAATGGTGACTGGCTTTCCTTCTTTCTCCTCAAATGTGTCAAACCATGATTTGTCTCCAATCATGTGCTTACTAGCTTTTGAATCAATATACCATACAACATCTATTTGGGAAGATGAAGTATTATTCATAAGCACCTTGTGTGCTCTTTCAGAGTTAGAATCTAAATCTACCCTAGATGATTCTGAGTCTGAGTTGGAGTCAGCCATAGAAACATGTCCCTTTGTTTGATTATTATTCTTTTTATATTTTTGTTTCTCTTTCCCTTTATTTCGATAGGATTGATCATTTGGTTGCTTGTTTTTGAAACAACACCTATTGGTGTCATGATTATTCATATCATAAATATTACAATATTTGTCCTTATGCTGATTTTGTTTTCCTTTACCCTTGAAAGAAGAACCCTCTTTTTGAAACTGACCTTGTTTCTTACCCTTTTATTGAGTGTAAAGTGCATTGTATGGCACTTCATCTTTCTAAAACTGATTTGCCTCCTCAGTCTAAAGCAAATATACCAACTCTATAAAGGATACTTGTCTACCAAAAAATTTGAGAGAGGTGATTAACATATTAGATGAATCTATCAATGCTCTCAAGATGACAGAGTTTAAGACATCATCATCGACTAGATTTCCCATTGTATTCAATTTGGCTTTCAAGTCTGCCACTCTGCAAAGGAATATATCAACTATCTCTCCAGAATTCATACTGAGAGTATGTAGTTGAGTTTGAAGGTGTATAATGGTGGACTGATTCTTTCCTTCATACATAGTAATCAAGGCATCCCAAGATATCTTACTAGTTTTGGCATCATAGATACAAGGCTTAACCTCATCTGTAATAGCAAGCAAGAGAAACATGAGACCTCTTTTGTCTTTCTTATCCCAAGCATCTTGGTTTGTTCCTGCTATTTGAGGATGTGATGTAGTGCCATTCACTACATCCCATAAATCTTCCACTTGAAGAATTGCTTTCATCTTTGTCTTCCATGGAACAAAGTTAGAACCTTTCAACAACTATGAATCTGAGAGATATTTGTGAACAGTGGCCATTGTGAAGGTTCCTTATATCACCAATTGATCTCCCTTTCTTTATACCTACCGGATCTATACACCGTAACCACTCAATATATACTTGCCATTACGTGAGGGAGACTGTAGGTATATATGAATAGTATACCACTCAATATGTACCCGCCCTTATATGAGGGAGACTATAAGTACATATGAGAAGCATGATATATTGAACTTAGGTGATACTGAAATGGCATCATGTTGTTAATGACATCTACCATAGAAAGTTTCTTCCGCATGCGTGGGACGTAACTTCCCCTAAACACTTTAGAAAAACCTTCGTCAATAGTTACGCCTAACAACAATCATGATGTGGGTATGAAATGGAGTGAACAATAGAATTGGTTTGCCTTATTTCTCCTCGATGATTGATAGAGAACAAGATCAGACATCATTTTTGTAGCTATATTAGGTGCCAGATATAGTATTCCAAAGCACGACAACATTACCTGTAAGTATGGACCAGAGGTATCACAGATATCGAATGTTGCTATGCAATAAATTGCACAAATAGGTATATAAATTTGGGGTCTTTTCTTTAGCTTTTAGTGTATGATTGTTAATGCAAGAAAATAAGGAATTTAAATGCAAATAAACAACCATAAATACCCATAAATTTGACTACCTTAGGTGTCGGTTTCCACCGAGAATGCACCTATTACAATACCAGTTTTCTAGTTTTTTTCAATTGTATTCCCCCTTTTTTTCTTAAAAATTTGTAAGTTTTCTTTCCAAATACTAGTTTTATTTCCTATAGTATTCCTTCCTTTGTCTTAAAATTTTGCATAGAAATAAAGTGTAATATTCCCCCCTCTTTTTTTTTGTGGTGCAAAAGAAACAAGGAGAACAAGGAATAATAGAAAAACCTTTGAAAAACAACTTATCTCTCTAAAAAAAAACTTGGAAAGAAAAAAACTAAGGAGAAAAAAATACCCAATAATTGCAGCCATCAAAAAAAAATTGCTTTGGGTGTCAAAATATGGGTGTTGGGCATCAAACAACACATTCAAGGCATCAAACAGCGTACTCAAGGCATCAAACAGTGCACTCAAGGTGTCAAGCAGTGCACTCAGGGCATCAACCAGCGAACGCAAGGTGTCAATAGTGAACAGAGGCGTCAACAGTGAACAAGGGCATCAAAAATGGGTCACGATGTCAAATGAGTCACGTTGGGTGTCAAAAATGTCAACCCCATGAGAATCTAACCATGGACCTTGTCCACTTCACACCACAGTCTTACCACTCACACCACCGAATGGTTGGGAATGAAAATATACCTTGAAGGTCTTATTGTTCTCCAAGAATTTGAAGAAAAATTAAATATATTGGCTTTTATTATCCCACATTCGGTAGGATGGGTGCCTATGTGGTAAATAAAACATGAATCAGGCAACTAGTTAAGTGATTGCCTTCGGGCAATCATCACTTTCATATTTTGCCCTTCTCAACCGCCACTTGTCCTTCGTGAACCCCATCTTGTGCCCTAGAAATGCCATGTCACAGTGCTTACCCAATCACACTTGTCCACATCAGTCATAGTGCTTGTCCAATTACGCTTGAAAGCCACATCATAGTGCTTACCTAGTCACACTTGTTCGAGTCAGCCGTAGTGTTTGTCTAGTCACGCTTATATCCATGCTAGCCAAGGTCTCGAACTGCGTGCTCTATTTAGTTTTTATTTTTGTGTTGTCTCAGGCCTACGTCTGCATCCTTCATGTGCTCCATATAGTCTTTGCTTCGTGCTCCAATCGATCGGGTGGTATCTTCTATTGTCTTTGGATTGTGTTTGTGTCCTTCTGATCGCCAAGAAGTCTACGTCCTTTTGATCACCAAGAATCGAAGAGGTTGGAGTAGTTAGCTATTCGAACTACCTTAACCAACTAATATTGGTCTGTGGCTCTGGTACCATGTTGAATTCGGTGAAGCAAGGATTCATTGCAATTCAATTAGAATATAAGGATTACAAATAAGTTGGTTTGATTAACCAACTTGGTGGTTATGTGTAACCAACCTGGAGAGCACCTACGTGCGCTATGTTTTTATAATCCCCCTTTAATGCATAGCCTAAACAATAATGGAATATGAATATAAGCATATGCTAACAATAAATGCACAAGTGTTAGAATATATAGTGATGTAAATGTGCATGTAGTCCATATGTACATGAGTCATAGGATAGAGTAAAATATATAGTAAGGGCCAAGGAACCTATATTCGTATATAAAGGCCTTATAGTGAGTGAAATAGAGAGGGGATATAATATATAGAGGGCATAGTATATATTAGTAGTGTGATACAATGTAGTCTTTTCATATCAATTTATGGAGTTTTCATGTCCTCCATTATATTGCATTGTACTATTTTTATGAGATTTCATTAATGGCATAAACCAAACTCTAAAAATACTATAAAGAAACTAAAATGTGGGAGAATATATCTAATAATATCTTGAAGAAATCAATGTGTAGTTTTTGTAATAAGAAAATACCTAAGGTAAAATTTTATTGGTAGAAAGTAAAGATGCCTAAGGAATTATCCAAGAAGAATTGGTGTTAATGCTTCTATATTATTTGCATATAGATATTATTATTGTGGGGAAGAGACCTCACATGCATATTTTGTTGTTCATTTAACCTAGTGGATCATATTTAGAAGATCAATATTTAAGGAAACATGACATATGATATAGTATAACTATCTTTTGACTAACTATAACAAAAAATATCTTGGTGAGCATGTAGTCATTAGAGACTATTATTTATTATAGATATCTAGATGTGATGAATTGACTCTTATATCCTTATAATTCAATAAAGTACCTCATATTTCAAGTATGGGCCCTACTCCTTTTTTGGTTTATCATGTCACTTATTACTAATAAAAGATGGAATATTTGCTTAACATATGATTAATTACATTAATGGTGGTTTTAAGATAACAACTTTAGGGTATTTTGATAAGTCTATTCATATGTATAATCTTGGTGGATTCCCTCCCTTTTATTCCTCAAAGAAGAATAGTTGTATTGCTATTATGGCCATGGCAGATGAAATCAAGAAGCACAAACATAATAGGTTTGTGCATATCAACTTTACATCCATAAGATAATTGATTAAAATTTAGACATAGAGGGTCTTCATTATATTAATCCCCTAAGGTTTTTGGGGGGATGAATTTTGGGGAAGCAACATCGAGATATTTTCTTAAAAGATAAAGTTAAACATACTACATAATAATTAGAGCTCATAAATAATTATATTTATGGATTGATGAATTCTTATTCTCTTTCTAAGAAAAGGTATTTTCTCATATTTGTTGACTATTTATCCAAAACCTTATAACCTCAAAAATTTGGATTTTTCTTATTAAAATTATTGTACTAAATATCTCCCTACAAATAATAAAAAGAAAACCATAACTCTTTAGATTACTTTAAATTTTTAAATTTTGTAATAAAATCAAACATATTTCTTATTCAATTCATGGATTATATACAATGAAACAAAATCAAATTAGCCTGTAACTAGAACAACCTAAGATATTCAAACATAAGATATTCAAGATAACCTAAATAACCTAATCTAGGCATTTGCTAATAATATTACAACACAAGCTTATTTGAAGGATAAGTTATGGTATACAAAATAATAAATGATGTAATAATATATGCTATACAACTATAGCCTAACATCCCTCTCTTATTACATTATTTAATGTACATTGAGAGATTTAAAACAACTTGAATTTGAAACATGAAAGTGCCTTAGTGAAGACGTCTACAACCTGTTCATCGATGGGAATGTATTGGAGCTTAATATTGTGCTTTGGAACTTTATCTTTAATAAAGTGATATTTTCTATCAATATGCTTGGTTCATTCATGGAACACTGGATTCTTGAAAAATTTTAAAAAACCTTGGTTATCGCAATTCAAGTGGATTGGAAGATTCTTTGGAATGCCCATACTTGAAACAATGCAACATAACCATATTACCTCGCACACTGCTCCTCGTGTTGCATGATACTCTGACTTTATAGATAAAAATGCTACAACTTGTTACTTCTTGTTGTGCCAAGAGACAAGACAAGATCCAAGATGAAATACATATCCTAACATTAATTTTCAATCATCTATAGATCCAACATAATATGATTTCGTGTATCCTTTCAAGAAGAACTTATCATTCTTCTCATAATCCACGCCAGATTATGGTGTACCATAGATATAGTGAAGAACTCATTTTACTACTTTCCAATGACTAACCTTAGGTTCCTGCATGAACCTCGAAAGATAGATTACAAAAAAATTATATATGATCTAGGATTCATCATATATATGAGACTCCCAATAAACTATTGATAGAGAGTTTCATACTTCATTTGTGTAACCTTGATGTGGTTCTTTTTTTGCACAACTAAGCCAAGACATAATGGAGAAGTCTAAGATCTATCATTTCAAATGAATTTTTCAAGTTGCCCTTCACTACTACAATCATCTCTTTTGAACTGCCAATGATGATCAGATCATCTACATAGAGCACATGGAATACTATTTTAGAACCAACCTTCTTGAAGTAGATATTGGTATCTAATGGAATTCTCTTGAATCCATGTTGTAGATAGTGACAATCTATTTTTATGTACCAAGCTCTTAGAGCTTATTTCAACCCATACAAGGACTTTCTTAGTTTCTAAAATTTTTGTTCTTGTCCTTGTACAACAAATCCTTTAGGTTTATTCATGTACACTTCTTATTATAAATCACCATTTAATAAGGCACTCTTCACATCCATATAATGAAGCTTCCATCCAAATTGTGTTGTCATTACATAGAGTACACAAATGGTAGTCATTTTTGTAGTTGGTGTGAATATCTCTTCATAGTCTATACCTCATTTTTTAGCATAGACCTTTGCAACAAGGTGAAATTTATGCTTATTAATAGTTCCATCTGCCTTATACTTGAATTTGTATACACATTTGCATCCAATGGGTTTCTTACCAGTAGGTAGATCAACTAACTCCCATGTTTTACTCTTCATAAGAGATATATTTTCAACATCCATAGTTACCTTCCATTGAGGCACACTAAGGTCTTCTTACACTAAAGTGGGGTCATGTTCCACAACTATAGTCATGAAACTATAGTCTCCTGGTTCAATCATGTCTTCTTCTCCTTCATCATCTGCAACTTCTACATCTTATACATCTTCAACCTCTTCTCTTTCATGATGAGATATACTTTGATTACGTGGTCGATCTAAAGTGATATCAAGTTGTGCATCCAATTTTACGTCTCTCATAGTGCTAGTATACCATTTTGGAGTTTTCTTCTATTTTGGGGGAGTCTTTGCCTTAGGCTCCTCAAAATCTAGGTATATAGTAGGAGATGTGTCTTTTTTTTTAGGTGTATCCAACCTGGGAGCTTCGTTGAATACACATCTTGACTTATATGAATCTTATTGGTTTTAGTTTCAATCAATCAATACCCCTTAGATTCTTTATAACCAATAAATATACATTACAGGGTCTTCTCATCTAACTTGTGCCTTTTCACCTTTGGAATGTGCATCAAGGCTTTGCAACCAAATATTCTAAGATGAGAAATGGAGGGTTGTATTCCACTCCATGATTTTTGTGGTGTGACTCCTTTAAGAGCTTTTGTGGGTGTTCTATTCAAAATATACATAGAAGTAGTAATAGGTTCTACCCAATATTATTGCCCAAAATGTGCACCTATGAGCATACATAGAACCATATCCGTGATGGAACGATTCCTCCTTTTAGCAACTCCATTTTGCTAATTTTTCTAGGAAGTACTAAGTTGTCTTTTATTTCATGTTTAGTGATATATTTGGAAAACTCATTGGAGGTAAATTCCCCCCTTGATATGAGCAAAGGACATGGATTGTACATCTTGATTATTTCTCAACCAACTTCTTAAACTGCTGAAAATAAGAGAATGCATCTAACTTCAACTATAGAAATAATAATGATTTATAATTAAAAAAAATCAATGGATAATAATAATGACACAAATGGAAGAGAAGAATCAATAGAATTTAAAATAGTTTCTAAAAACTCATAGAATAATAGTTCAGTGAAAGTACATTCTTAAGGTACACCTTCTAGTGAAATAGTAAACAGAGTTGATGATAACTATACTAATATTGAAGATCATATTCAAAATAATCTTATACAAATCTATGGAAAAGGTGAATATAGAATAGGTTCAATTATACACACATGGTTCAACAATTTCATCAAAGAAATAGATAAACATGATATTCCTAAAATAGATAACAAAGATATTGGGATATCTTTACTATGCACCTACTGCAACAAATCTGGTCATGATAAGGTTAATTGCTAGATTTTCTATCCATGTAAATATTATGGAGGAAAATATCATCCATATTAGTATTTTTACCACAGTTAAATACTATAAAATATTCAAGGAGAAACTAATATTCAAATTAGATTATTTCTATCCATTAACAATAAGCTCAAGCTTTAATTTTGTGAAGATCAAGGAACTGTTCATACAAGAAATGAATGAATAGAAAAGGAATTAGTTATGAGCCACTTATGACTTGCAAAATTATGAGATCACTAGTCTATCAATCATACCTATAAGACTACAAGGTCAAATATTATTCCACATACTCAGAAACAACAAAATATAATGAAATAAAAATTACAAGAAGAAATAACATGAAGACACAAGCAGAAGAAGAAGAAGAAGACCAAGTTGAAGATTATTCTAAATATGAAGATCCATATTGAAGACTAAATATCCAAATAATGTAATGCAGGGGGTGTTAGAGAATATATTACATTATTGGATACATATCAATGTACCGCCTTTGGTACATTACCAAAGTATGAGTTTACTTTAGAGTAAAGTTATGTAGTTACTTCAACATCTAATACATGCACAAGTGTTATAATATACAATGATGTAATTATGCATGTAGTCCACATGTACATGAGTCATAGGATAGATTCAAAGATAGAGTAAGGGCCAAGGAACCTATATTCCTATATAAAGGTCTTATAGTGAGTGAAATAGATAGGGGAGATAATATAGAGAGTGCATAGTATAGGTTATTAGTGTGATACAATGTAGTCTTTTCATATCAGTTTATGGAGTGTTCTTCTCCATTATATTGCATTGTACTATTTTTGTGAGATTTCATTAAGGGCATATTTTTGAGTTATTATAGAAGTTTATCTTCTTGTTTTCCTACATATTATAGTGTCATTATCGTATAGATACCTTAGCTTGCTTATCTTGCATCTTGTGGTTGCATTTACTATATCATATACTTATCAAAATCTAACTCTTTTGGCATTAGAATTTTTTGTTGAAGGGCAATAAAAAATTTAAATTTTCTTAAATGTTTTTGTGGTGTTATGTGTATCACTAAGGGCTAAAAATCTGGGGTCCATATCTCTTTCCTATGAAAGTGTCATCATCTTCCTTTTTTAAATCACACAATTTCCTAATATCTCATTTGTGGTGGTATTATTTATAGTATGTCTACATATAGATACTATATTTTTGCAATAATATAATGCATCTATTATATATTCCCTTGTTAAATGGGTCATATTGTACCTCATATGGATCAATATAATATCTTTTGCTTAATAAGGGTCTATTAATATATGTTAATAAAGTTCCAACTGGTGATCGTTCTATAGAGAAGAAGGGTGTATACAAGGTCAAGGAGAAAGAGGAATATGGTATGATTGCAATTCATGTGGAAAAAATTTATGGCAATAACATTGCCAATTGTTTTGATCCTAAGGAATTTTTGTGTAACATCAAGTAGACTTGTGACCATATTTATTCCTCTCAAATACATTATTGAAAAGTAGATCTTGGTACTTTGAATATGGATTGTTTTGAGACAATTGAGGAGTATCAATTGTTGAAAAATTATAAGAAGAAATCTATAATTATAAAGGAATTTATGAGAAGAAGGTTGGTCCTGAAGACCTAAATTATATATCCAACAATGTTTTAGAATCCTATGAGTTTGTATTTATCTTATTTGATATGATTCACATGTTTATTCTAAACCACTTAGTTCCTTATATTGAGGTTGTGTTTTCTTATATTCTCCACCATTAATATTAGATTATATATATAACTAGAAAATATATCTATATTTATAATTATGCAAAGACAATACATAAAACAAACTCTAAAAATACTAGAAAGAAACTAAAATGTGGTAGAATATATCTAATAAGCTCTTGAAAAAATTAATGTGTAGGTTTTATAATAAGAAAACACATAAGGTAAAATTTTGTTGGTAGTAAGTAAAGATGCACAAGGAGTTATCCAAGAAGGATGGGTGTTAATTATTCTATATTATTTGCATATAAATATTATTATTGTGGGGAAGAGACTTCACATGCATATTTTTTTGTTCATTTAACCTAGTGGATCATCTTTAGAAGATCAACATTTAAGGAAACATGACATATGATAAAGCATAACTATATTTTGACTAACTATAACAAAAAATATCTTGGTGATCATGTAGTCATTAGAGACTATTATTTATTATAGATATCTAGATGTGATGATCTGACTCTTATATCCTTATCATTCAATAAAGTACCTAATATTCCAAGTATGGGCCCTACTCCTTTTTTGGTTTATCATATCACTGATTACTAATAAAAAGCAAAATATTTTCTTGACATATGGGTGATTAAAGACATTAATGATGGTTTTAAGATAAAAAATTTGGGTTGTTTTGATAAGTCTATTCATATGTATAATCTTTGTGGATACCCTCCTTTTTCTTCTTCCTCAAAGAAGAATAATTTTATTGCTATTATATCCATGGAAAATGAAATCAAGAAGCACAAACATTAGAGGTTTATGCATATCAACTATAGATCCATAAGATAATTAATTTAAATTTAGACATAGAGGGTCTTTATTATATTAATATCCTAAGGGTTTTGGAGGGTTGAATTTTTTGGAAGCACCATCGATATCTTTTTTTAAAATATAAAGTTAAACATACTACATAATTAGAGCTCATTCATAATGATATTTATGGATTGATGAATTTTAATTCTCTTTCTAAGAATAGGTATTTTCTCATATTTATTGGCTATTTATCCAAAACATTATAACCTCAACAATTTGAATTCTTCTTATCAAAAGTAGTGTACTAAATATCTCCCTACAAATAATTAAAAAAATATAACTCTTTAGATTATTTTAAATTTTGTAATAAAATTTTACATATTTCTTATTCAATTCATAGAATATATACAATGAAACAAAATCAAATTAGTCTGTAACTAGAAAAACCTAATATATTTGAAAATAATATATGCAAGATAACCTAAATAATCTAATCGAGACATTTGCTAATAATATTTCTTGTTGAGACAATGGCAGGGGCCTACTGGAATGTATTCAAAAATTTTATGGACACAATTTCGTGTTCTCTAATTGGATGGTGGCTAATTAGAATGATGGATAGATAAGAATTGGTTTGTGGTATTTCTAGGTCTTCTCCCCTTATTCTAAATTGGATATCCTACCCAGAGACTATCATAGAGATAAAAAATTTAAAGACATTTATGCGTCGAGGACACTCTTGATAGTTTGAAACTCATTGATATCAAATAAATAGTGATTTGGAGCTGTTTGAAGAATGCTCTAGATTTTTTATAGGATATCTTGTGGTTGAATTCTTAAGTGACTTATGAGGTTGGTATTATGGGGTAGAACTATCTCAATTCTGCCCTTTGTCACTTTCTCTTTTGTAGTTTTTTTATTTGTTTGATTTTCTAGTTTGTTTCACCCCAATGGGGTATTTAATTCTTTGTCCTTTTTGATGCTCAACTTATTGGTGTGTTTGATTGTATAGGTTGTGTAATTACTATCAAAACCTTCTTCCTTTTAATAATATAAAAAAAAATAGAAGAATTTAAATTCAAGCACTAGTTTAGGGAAGGTAACAAAGTTGTAGACTTTATGGCTAATCAAGGTCTTACACAACAAGATCTTCATATTTGGATAGTTAATTTACCAGATAGCCTTATATCATTGGACAATGATTTTAGATAAATTTTAAACTGCAATAATAATACTTAGAGTGGGTGGCTAGAACCCTCCCCATTAGATGTCGTTTTTTGATTGTTTTGGTTGGGCTTGAGTACCTAGTTTTTGGTCTTTGTTTACCCATGTAGGCTTGTGCGCCCAAATTTTATCTCTATTTGTCTTATCTGTCTATGTTTTTTTTGCTATTATATGTTGGTCTAGGTGTAGGTAGTTTTGTCTAAGTGTTGGTTGGCTTAAATGTTTGAAGTGGCCTCAATCTCCTAGTGGTTGGAGATTAACTTCTTTTTGTTCTAAGGTTTGGAGGTCCTTTCAAAAACCCTTTCATACATATAATCAAAAAAAGTGTTGTAATAGTAGTTTGATTTAGTAGTGGTGATGCTTAATGCTTAATTTGAGTTTATAAAAATAAAATTACACTATAATTTATTATATCTAGACTTAGACATTTCAATATATACATTGATAATAACTTTTGAATTTAAAATAACTTTTAATTTTTTGCTATATTATTGATGTTAGAATACTATTTAAATAGTTATTGGTTTGAAATCTTCTTTATAGTAGTTTTTGGAATGCTAAAACTTAAATAGTGAAACTGAAACTTTGAGCCAATGGTCTTTAAATCAAAAATATCAAACTTAGAAACTTACACCATGGGATCAAAATGGTTTTCAAACCACTTTGTATATAAACCCAATCAAATGGCATGAGATCAAATGGTTAAAAATATGGACTTAAAAAAACATAGGTTTAGATATTGTTAAGCAATATATGCATAAATATAAAATATTATGGGTATTGAGTTAGTATCCTTATCTCTTGGGATTGTGGTCGCATAGGTAGAGTGATGGGTCATTCATTTTATCAATATAAATAAGGTCGAATGGAATCAACATTGGTGTATGGGTTGGGGTGATTCCTCTTATGCTAGGCTTGATGGGAACTACAATTTAAAATACCTTCCCAAATGTCCAACCGTGTCATTGATTGATGGTCTAATGGTGATAAGAATCATATAATTTTACTTCAACAAAAGGAAAAATCTATTTTTAAATCATAGTAAGTGTTGTAATGGTTGTTTGATTTAGTAGTGGTAATGCTTAATATTTATTTTGAGTTGATAAATGAAACTACAATATAATTTATTATATATATACTTAGAAAATTCAACATATACATTGAGAATAACTTTTGAATTTAAAATGAGGTTTAATTTCATGTTGGATTGTTGATGTTAGAAGTTAAATATTAAAAAACTTCATAGTAGTTTGGGTTGAATACTAGAGCTTAAATAATAAAACTTGAACTTTAAACCATGGTATTTAAATCACAAATTTTAAACTTAAATAATTATATCATGGATAAAAATAAAATTTAAAACACTTTTTATGTAAACCCAATAAAATGGCATGATATCAAGTGGTTAAAATTGGACTTTAAAAAAAAAAATACAGATTCATATTTTTTAGGCTATATACACATAAATGCAAAATAACAATATGGGTAAGTTAATATTAATCCATAAAATTTATTGGTTGGGATAATAGCACAATGAATGAGGCAATTCCTTCTTGGTATTAAATTAGTCTCCTTATCTCCTCACAGTATGACAACATAGCCAAAGTAATGAGGTATTCAGTTGATCAAAGCAAATAAGGTTGAATAGAATAGACATTGGTGTATGAGGCATGATGGAGACTACAAAATATAATTTTTTTAATAAAATTCCAATTACTTGAAGGTCCAACCATGTCATTAATTGATGTTCAGATGTTGATAAGTACCATATCCTCTTCCTTCAATATAAAAAAAAGTTCAATTTTTGAAACTTATGTCTCATGAGACTAGTTGTACCAAACATGGGATAAGTAGTTTAGTAAAACTCAAGCGTTGAACCATGGTATTTAAATAATAAATATCAAACTTAGAAACTTAGATCATGGAATAAAAATGACCTTTAAACCACTTTTTATATAAACCCAATCAAATGGCATGGTATCAAGTGGTCAAAATTAGACATAGGTTCAAATTTATTAGACAATATACACATAAATGCGAAATAGTACTATGGGTAACTTATTATTAGTTCATAAAAAATTTGGTTGGGGTAATAGCACATTGGATAAGGCAATTCCTTCTTAGTATTGAGTTTGTCTCCTTATCTCCCATGACTATGGCAACAAAACCAAAGTAATGGATAGTTCCTTTGAACAAATCAAATAAGGTTGAATGAATTAGATATTGGTGTATGGGGTATGATGGGGGCTATAAAATAGAAAGTTTTTAATAAATTTCCAAGTCCTCAAAGGTCTAACCAAAGGCCCAATCATGTCATTGATTGATGGTCAAATGTTGGTAAACACCATATCTTCTTTCTTCAATATAAGAAATGTTTTGTTTTTGAAGATTAGGTAACTCAAAAGACTAGTTGCACCAAACATGAGACAAGTAGGATATTTTAAACCAAGGGTCAAGTTAAACCATTTTTTAAACCAATGAACTTAATACCAAATTTAAAAAAAATTATGCAAACATGTGGTTGCAATTTGTTGAAAAACCATGCTAGTTCCAATCCCATACAATCAATTTAACCACACCTCAATTACCAACCCTAAAAACAAGTTTTGTAAACATTTTAATATGAATATCGTAACAGTTAATTGATTCAGATATTAATATTTGTATATTTACCATATCTATTGTAATTATGTTTAACCATTTAAACCATAAAAGCCTTAAAATCTATGTCCCAAAACCTTATAACCTTAAACATCTCGATTCTTCTTGTCAAAAATTTTGTACTAAATATCTCCCTACAAATAGTCAAGAACATAAAACTTCTTAAAATATAAGGTCCACGGGGTGTGTTAATTCCACCCAACACTTTTGTATGAAAGTGATTATTTCTAATTAATATAAGGTCCTTTCATTCAAAAAAAAAAAACTTCTTAAAATAATTTAAATTTTTAAATTTGAACTCTACTTATACTCTAAGTGCTAAAAACAACTTTTATAAATATTATATAATTTTATCACTAAAGTGATATAAATAAAAAAAATTATAAAATATGTTATTCATATTAAAAAACAGACAAGGATACTATTACATTAATCAAAATATTTTATTATTTTCTTATATTAAATAATGTCTAGATGTAAGTAGTATTATTAAAAATAAGGCATAACCTATGAAAAAATGCTTTAATAAATATTTTTGAACTTTACGCAATTGTAACATTTTTCAACATCTACTGACCACGTAGGTTTGAAGTTGGGGCTGTTGATGTAATAAAGTTGAGGTTCACATTTTTCTTGCTGACAAAGATCTTTGTATAATATGAATCTTTTTAAAAATGAATAAATAATTTTATTTAAAAAAATAAGATAATACACATTTATCTTAAGATATGTCATCCCACATTCCCTAGAATGAAAGGAATAAATTTTGTGCACTTTTTCTCCAACATGACATTTGCTTCGAAACAGGTTATGGGCACCTCCTTTGTCTATCTCTCGAACAACTGCAAGTACAACCTAAAATTAGATGAGGTAACAGACATATTTTTTCACACAGGCCCATCCCACACTTCAAAATGAAAGGTTGATGCAAACCTGCTTTTTAGGTATCTCTTTGAAACCCATTTTATTTATCCAAACGTTCTTGGCCTCCCGAGTTGCAGGCAAGACAATGTTTTCAACTTTCAACGATAAAAATAGCGACTCCATGCATGAAAATAACATCCGAAAATGCCCCTGTAAAAACATACAATTTTAGTTGGTGTTCTTAAGCTATGGAAAGTAATTTTATTAGCACGGAGTTGGACTATATAAATATGTTTCTATTTGAAAATAAACTGACTTTCCAGTTAAAGAAACACCACCTGTCTCTGCATCAGAGATTTAGTGGCAGCAAGGGGTATCTCAGCAACTCGACTTCCAAGAATTCTGAATATAGCTGCTGAAACTACTTCAGAACTGCACTAACAAAAAAAACATTATGATGATTGAGTGCATCAAATAGCAAATAGCAAACAAATTACATCTATTGCACAACATTAGACGGTAGGAAAACTTCTGATGTGAGGAATAGGGATAAAGAGAGAAAGGATAGAGATGGTCTACTTTACTGTCAGAAGCGCGCAATACATTCCTCCATAGTGATCTTCATTCTCTATGCTCCTACTGTAAAACAAGTACCCAAGAACAGTTTCAGCACATTTTCAATGTTTGAGAAAGACACATAAACTCAAAGATACTTTTGCTCAACTCTAAAACAAGTAGAAATGCTGGTATGCATAATGTTTTTCTAATATGTACTACAATAGAAATGGCCAAAAACAATATACAGAAATAACTCTTATCCTATATACCATAAAGAAAATGAAAACAGCTTTGAATAAAATTAGTTTTACTTGTCAAACAAAAATAAGTATCAGGCAAATAAAACTGAAACTTAACACAACATAATAAGTGAAGGAAACATATATGTTAGATCACCTATGCACCATGTCATATATTAGGTCTCTGTTGCTGTGTGGACTTCTTATAGGAGCAAAGCATTCCTGCCAAAATAACACATTTTTTTTAAAAAGTGAAGCACTTTGAATGAAATCATCATCCATGTAAGAAATATCAAATACTTACATGAAAGATAGCAACAACTTTTGAAAGCAGTTGAATTGTTTTACGGTTCTTTGTCTTGCCATGAATAATCTGCCAATTTATAGGAGAATCTAGCTTCCAGTCCATATTTGTATTAGTTGTCTTCTTTGGTATATATTTAGGTAAAGTGAAAGGTCCATGGACAGCCAATCTTTGGAGTTTAGCATATAATTTTTTACATTCCTTGTTGCAGAACCACTCCCCCTTTGGAATATTCTGAAACAGATATAAGTTCTCTTAAAACTATAAAGTAATAAAAATAACATTTACTAGAATCTTAGCCCATTGTTCAACTATGTATTGAAATATCAAGCATTCTACAAGTAAAGTAAATAATTTTACATCTAAAATTTGTTTAAGAATGTAACATTTGAAACTTGTTTAAGAATATAATTATACCTTTAAATCATCCATGCCACTTTCTATTAAACAACTGATATGAAACTCTCTTTCACACTATCCATACAACAAAAAATAAATTAGTATTCAAATGCTCTATATAAGTGAAACTGACTCTTATTGAAAATATAAGTTAGGATAGTGATTATACTTGATCACAAAGGATAATTGTTTTCTCTTCAAAATTTAATCTCTGAAATGAGTTGCATCTGAAATCACATGAAAAAACACATTTCTAGAACTTAGCATTTAAAATGAATTTATTATGTGCTCAAAAGAAACATAATTAATCATGATGCAATCAATTATATATTATGAAAGTAAGTAGTACTTATTCCATATATGACAAAGAAAGTTCAAAATAATATCTATTATTTTTTAAGCCAAGAATTATGGGTTTTAGCTAGCCAAATTTGTTCTTTACTTTAAATGCTAAAGCTTCTATAAGTATTTCGGGAAAGAGAAGACAAGATATTCTAGCATATAATGATTGATTGAATGTGCTTATTACTTTCTTTTATAGTGATAGTTTGTAACTATTAGTTTATCTAAACCAAAACTAGGTAGAACCATATAAAGTCACATTTTGTAACCAATAGCTTACCCAACATAGAACTGAGCAAGTCCATATAAAATCACATTTTAATTGATAATTTCGTAACTTCTTATATGTTAAAAAATCCAAATAATTTTGATTCCATTTTTCTTCCTCCTATAAATTTATCTTTGGATAAAGGTTATTATACTCCCTAATATTCTTTACATAAAGGTTATTTTCCTCCCTAGTAGTATTTACATAAAGGTTATTCTCCTCCCTACTAAAATTTTGAAAGAAATAATTTAATACCAAAGAAAATTAGAAATACAATTTGAACCATATGTTGAGTTAAATACAATATAGAGTATTTGAGCTAGGGTTGTGAAAAATTTATTGTTGTTACTGCCGTTTCCCTCCTCTTGGCACTAGAGCCATCCATGGTGACGGGGACCGAGAAATTCAACACCTTACAAATTCAACTTTTTCATTAAAATTTGCGGAAAATATTTACATGCATTCAAAATAAAACAGCCCGCAGGCATACATTAACCGATGCTCGGCTCGGTTCTTCCACTGTCACGGCTTCCCCCTGTTCTCCGGTCCAGCATCCTCCCATCTAATACAAAAATCTAATTTTTTATCGAGGCCTCGATCCTCTAGGCAATTAATGCCTCCCACCTAAAACAAAATTCAAATTTTCCTTTCCCCCCGAGAATTCAAATTCTCTGGCATTAATGGGCCACTGCCCGATCCACCAAAACGCTTGCATTGATGGCCTCCCTTAACCTGCACCGCCCGCTTTGCTTAGACCGTACTCTGCACTACTGTCTCCTCCATGCTGTTTTGTCAAAAAATCCTTCAAAAATGTGGTTGTCCCCCTTTAATGCACGCGACTGTCAATTTTAACTCCCGATACGTGGCCTTCATCTTTAATTTCTTACACGTAGCCAATCGTGCATAAATCTTCCATGACTTCTCCATGTCGCAATATATATATGGCACACATGTCCTCCTCAACTGCCATGATACACGTGGCAGTCCACGTGTCGAAAATGGCCTTGCCCGGCCGTCCGCTTTCTCTTCCCTTGCCCGTCTTCTTCTTGGCCGCGATATCGCGACCCAACTACTGTCTTGCCTCTGCCCACATACACCGTCGCGATATCGCGACGTCGCGATATCGTGACCCAACCACCTCCGTGCCCTACTCTTTTGAAAATCATCGCGATATCACGACATTGCGATATCGCAACGTCGAGACATCGCCCGTGATATCGCGACCCAGCCACCTCCGCGCCTTCCTCTTGCCCTTGGGAGCCGTGATTTCGTGACATGTCATGAAATCGTGACATGTCACGATTTTGCGGCTCCCCCTCGCCTTTCGACTTGCCTCTCCGTTGGGAGCCACGATTTTGTGACATGTCACGAAATCATGACATGTCATGATTTCACGGCTCCCCGCCTCTTCTGCCTTCTGCCTTCTGAAATTTCATGATATCGTGACGTCACGATATCACGACGGAAACCGCCCTGCGCCCAGCTGAGCCTTTTGTGACCCCCCTTCCCAACTTTGCCACTTTGCTTTGTCGAACAAAACAAATTGCTTAAAAACTTTGGTTGATGCCCGATCATTCTGCTGACGTCGGATGCTCCTGCATCAGACACCCCGGGTAAAAAGGAGAAGTGACCTTCACTTCTACGCTGTTCGGTCCGCGTCCTTTGAAATATCTCCGAACATTCACCAACCTTTACAACCTGTTCAAATCCCGTTTCCTGGCAAAAATTTCTGCCTTCTACCAGACAAATTCTGGCATTGCTGCACACCTTCTCATCTTCGGTCTGCAATGGCTTCAACTTGTGTCACACTCCATATTTCACCAAGGAGTAAGTATTTGCACGACCATCATGCACTGCACTCCGATCAAACTGCCATGGCCTGCCCAACAGCAAATGGCAAGCATCCATGGGAAAAACATCACACAGGACTTCATCCTGGTATCTCCCAATATTGAATGTGACTAAGCACTATTCACGGACCCAAGCTCTGTGGTCCTTCCGCAACCACGCAATCCGGTATGGATGCGGGTGCCTCCTTCTCTCTAGCTACAACTTAGTAACCATCTCCTCAGAAACTAAGTTATCTGTACTCCCATTGTCTATAATGACATTACAAACTTTGCCTGCACTTTTGCACCGGGTGCGGAACAGGCTTATCCTTTTTTCAGATTTGTCTTCCTCCACCAGCATGGTCTTCCTCACAATCATTGCTTCTCCTTTTTCAGCTTCTTCAGAATGTTCTGAATCAGCATCTTCAACTGCCACAACTGCTCTGGCAGGACCCACTTGTTTCTGGTTTACTTTATTGGGGTGCTAGGGACATTCATATGCCCGATGCCCCTCTTCTCCGTAGTGGAAACATGTTCCTCGGAACACTCCCCTTCCATACCCACGTCCAGATCTACCTCTTCCTCTTGGGTAGCCATTATTCTGAACTTGTGGTTTGGGTTCTTCGTCTTCATTTTGACCTCGGCTGCTGCTCTCCTCTTCTTTCTTCTCCTCTTTTCCTTCCTCTTTCCTTCCACCGGTCTTTCCTCCAGGCCCTTTTACTCTTTGCTTGCTCTCAAACTTCTGGTTTAGTTTTTCTTCGACCTTTAAAGCAAATTGGTAAGCATCTTCAATGGTGCTTACCCGAACCAAACTCAACTCCTCCTGAACACTGGGTCTCAACCCATTAATGTAACGGGCCACTTTTTCCTTGCTTGCTTCCAAATGACCGGTTCTGATGGAGATTTTATAAAACTCCTCTGTATATTCCTGGACAGTTTTATTCATCTGTCTCAAACTCTGCATTTTACATAGCAGGTCCAGTTCATAATCTATGGGGATGAATTGTCTTTTTAATTTTTCTACCATTCTGCCCCATCTTGTTATCTGCTCCTTTCCTCTTCGGTTCCATTCCAGCTGTACTCCCTTCCACCATATGCTAGCATGACCCTTCAGTCGGGTCTTAGCAAATCTGACCCTCTCGGGATCTTCAACTTCTTCATACTCGAAGTATTCTTCCAAATCATTCACCCAGTCTATCAACTCCTCCGGATTCAAGTTCCCAGAATACGTGGGAACTTCTATCTTTGGCCTCTTCCCGATCTGGGATATGGCCTTGCACAGTCTGGCTTGTGTCGGATCTACATCTTCTTCCTCTTCTTCAAACTGATTCTCTTCCTCCGCTTCATCCTCACTATCTGCATCTCTTCTCGGCTCATGTCCTCTGCACAGTTATTCTTGCAGGGCCTGAACTTGCCGCTGCAAAGCCCAAAAATCTTCCGTTGCCATGCCTCTTCCACCAACGGGGTTTCTTCTCGAAGGCATCTTCACCTGATCTCAAGCCCTCCCACAACTCTTGGTACAACTGCATCTCCTTCGACGGTCTGCTGTATGCTCAGGAACCACTGGCTCTGATACCACTGACGGGGACCGGGAAATTCAACACCTTACAAATTCAACTTTTTCATTAAAATCTTCGGAAAATATTTACATGCATTCAAAATAAAATAGCTCGCAGGCATACATTAACCGATGCTCGGCTTGGTTCTTCCACTGTCACGGCTTCCCCCTGTTCTCCGGTCCACCATCCTCCCATCTAATACAAAAATCTGAGTTTTTATCGAGGCCTCGATCCTCTAGGCAATTAATGCCTCCCACCTAAAACAAAATTCAAATTTTCCTTTCCCCCTCGAGAATTCAAATTCTTTGGCATTAATGGGCCACTGCCCGATCCACAAAAATGCTTGCATTGATGGCCTCCCTTAACCTGCACCGCCCGCTTTGCTCAGATCGTACTCTGCACTACTGTCTCCTCCATGCTGTTTTGTCGAAAAATCCTTCCAAAAGGTGGTTCTCCCCCTTTAATGCACGCGGCTGTCAAATTTAACTCCCGATACATGGCCTTCATCTTTAATTTCTTACACGTAGCCAATCGTGCGTAAATCTTCCATGACTTCTCCATGTCGCAATATATATACGACACACGTGTCCTCCTCAACTACCATGATACATGTGGCAGTCCACGTGTCGAAAATGGCCTTGCCCGGCCGTCTGCTTTCTCTTCCCTTGCCTGTCTTCTTCTTGGCCGCGATATCACGACATGTCACGATATCGCAACCCAAATACTATCTTGCCTCTGCCCACATACATTGTCGTGATATCACGATGTTGCGATATCGCGACGTCGTGATATCGTGACCCAGCCACCTCCGTGCCCTGCTCTTTTGAAAATCGTCGCGATATCGTGACCCAGCCACCTCTGCGTCTTCCTCTTGCCCTTGGGAACCGTGATTTCGTGACATGTCGCGAAATCATAACATGTCACGATTTCGTGGCTCCCCCTCACCTTTCGACTTGCCTCTCCATTGGGAGCCGTGATTTTGTGACATGTCACGATTTCGCAGCTCCCCGCCCCTTTTGCCTTCTACCTTCTAAAAAGTCATGATATCTCAATGTTGCGATATCACGACGTCACGATATCACAACGAAAACCACCCTACGCCCAGCTGATCCTTTGGGGTCACGATTTCATGACATGTCGCGAAATCACGACATGTCACGATTTCGTGACCCCCCTTCCCAACTTTGCCACTTTGCTTTGTCGAACAAAACAAATTGCTTAAAAACTCCGGTTGATGCCCGATCATTCTGCTGACGTCGGATGCTCCTGCATCACATGGTTTCTACCTCCTATTAGGGTAAGCTTTTAGGTCGTGTTCCCATGAAGAAAATAATACTCAATTGGAAAATATTGTCATAGATGTTGTGGTAAACATCAAGCATATCAAGAAAAGAATGGATCTTCACATTATCAAAATATGAGATGAAGCTCCCACTATATATCCCATGTGAACATATTCATGAAATAATAGTGGATCTCTCATAGCGTGCACTAGTGGGTAAGTTCCTTGGAGTGTGGCCATCATCCAAAACATTGGAGTAGTGGATGGATAAATAATAGAACTCAAAAATATTTGGTAACATTAAAATATCTATGTGCAATAGTTGATTTTTTATTGCATACTTCACTAACAAAGAGAACAGGTATAAAATATTGGAACCCTCCTTTTGTTACTCTTGAAGAAACTATGTCCAAGGGTCAAGTATTGGTCCATCATCCCTTTATACCCTTGTACTTGTGGTATGAAGATGCATTCCAGGCCATTGGAAACACACATGGGCTGCACCCAACTAAAGATTTTTTTGTTGTCCATATTTTCTTGGAAGTGGATCTCATCAAAGGGTTCCATGAATCTATCAACTTGAGGATGGAAGAATTAATATTCTCTCAAAAACATGATTCCAAATAGATTCCAATATTATGCAGCTTATGCTATTAAAATGGCCATTTTCTAATATATTACCCAAGAAACACAAGGAAAAATATCACTCAAGGTGGCTCCAATGAAGAATTCCAACTAACTTATTAAACAAAAAACATAAATGTCCAACAACTAGCCCTATCCAATGAGGAGACACTCACATCCAACCCGTATATGATTTTAAACAAAGTAGTTTATGAAGAAGAAGCAAATAGTGAACTAGAAAAAGAGATTACTCAATAGGATAATGTGGGATAATAACTAGAAGAGTATATCCCTCCCATAAAACCATAGGTATGAAGCACTCCTATCCCAAGAAATTAATAAACGTTACAAGAAATGGAACCCCCTTCTCTTCCCTTTTCAAGTAAAAAACTCAACCCACTACAGGGAAGAAAATAAATATGGACATGCAAGGATAGAAGGTAGAGGGAAACATTGTGGTTGGTATACAAGCCATAATGGTCCTATAACCAAAACAAAATCAGGTAAATGATGTTATTTTTTTCTAGAATACAAGAGGTTTAGGAGATACTAAAAAGTATCTATCATAAGGATCTCTCACAAAATAGAAAACTAGACATTCTTCTAATATAGGAAATTAAATCAACAAGTTTAGATGCTATGAGTATAGTTGAAAAGTTCTATACCTCTTGTAAATGCATCACTATCCCATGTGTTGGAGCTTTATTAGGGACTATCATTGTTTGGTCCTCCAATTTCACCCTGGAAGGCTAGTTTTTGAATGCTAATTGGATCAAAACCACACTAAGAGAACAGTCCTTTGATTTTTAATCACTATCACTAATGTGTATTTTCCAAACCATTTCTTGGATAAAAGAGCATGTTGGACCTCCATATATAAAAATTATGATCAACATCCTCCAAAAAATTGGGTTCTTGGAAAGACCTCATCCTTGTGTTTAAGTCAATTTGAAAATAAATGGGCTCTTCCTATAGGAGATAGTCATAAAAAGTCATGAAGGACATTATGAACAACAATGATCTGAAAGAAATTAATCCTAGGAGGGAAGAATGTACCTCGTCTAACAAGAGAATTACGTTTGATTTTATAACATCTAGATTAGACAATTTTTTAGTCTCTAAGAGGCTTTTGGAATTGTTAACACTCTCTCATTTAGAAATTCTTTCGAACCTCACTTGTCATCACAAGCTCATAAGTTTATCATTAAATCAAAAGATTCATTGGGATCCTATTTCTTAAGGAGGAAGGATTTGTTCAAATGGTTAGTCAATCCTAGTAGAAGCACACTCATCTTATTCCTGGATAGTAGTGGATTAAAATAATCCAACACACAAAGGCATGTATATAAAAATGACTCTAATTCCACAATAAAATACAAAGTATTCTTGATCTTAAGATCCAAATCAAAGTAATTCAAAGCAAAATAGAAGAAGAGGACCTACATAAAAATATTTTAATACAATAACAATGTTCCATCCAGTTGCTTAATGTTCTACACAAATAACAAATCATATGGTGGATAAAACCTAAAATATTTTGCCTTTTTATAAGAGATATAAATGCTAAATTCTTCTACAATAAAACCCAATAAAGAAGATATTTTAATACCATAACAAAGCTCCAAATTACTGATGAAAAAATCTTTGAATCAATGAAAGATATTAAAAGAACATATTCTTAATCGTTTCATGTAGTTATATTAGAAGGAAAATGTGAACCAACAAAAGACATTAAATAAATTCTTGATGAATATTCCTTAAATTATTTACTAGAAACAAAATAAATATTACTACAAAATCATGACAATGGAGGAGCTAAAAACTATTATCTTTAGCATGAGAAGAGATAAAGCCCCCATTCTTTATGGTTTTAATGTATATTTTTACTAGGATTTTTGGTAGGTCATAAAAATAATCTTTTAGTAATGGTGAAAGACTCCAAATAACATCATAGACTCCATGGGGGGATTACTTCTTTATTTCTAGCCTTGATTCCAAAAGAAGCACAAGTAGTGAATATAGGTAGATATAGGCCTATCTTGATATGCAATACTTCCGACAAAATAATTACCAAAAAAATCTTCAAGAGGCTTGAAAATCTTATTCCAGTTCTAGTTTTAGAAGAATAAACTAGATTTTTTCCAAGTAGAAACATTTCAAAAGGAATCATCCTCATCCAAGAAACCATCCAATGTAATAAATAAGTCAACAAAAATGTCATGGCTATCAAATTGGATATGGATAATTATTTTGATAGGCTAAACCCCAATGTAATATATGGCACCCTCATAAGTTAGGAATTGATGAAAATAATATGGGATGGATAAAGAAATGCATCAACTATCCCTAAATTGCCCCTCTAGTCAATGGTAACCCATCAATTTTTTATAGACTCTTAAATAATCTAAGGCAAGGGTGTTGTCTTTCATCCTATCTATATATCATTTTAATAGAACTTCTGAGATGAACCTTGGAGCACAAAAGGCAATCAAATATTCTCCTCAGAATACCCACCTTCCAAGGTGGAAATGAACTAAACCATATCTAGTTTTTGGATGACACCATTCTTTTGGTAAGGGCTTCACCTTAAATTACCTATAGTTTTGTCGTGGTTCTTAAATTTTACTCTATTTCAAAAATTTGAATGGTGAATAATAGTAAATATGTTATTTAATTATCTTATTCCCATATCAAGGAAGCTACAAAAATATCTAGGAATTTGGGTTACAACGTAAGTCCAATTGAATCCTTATTTTACCTAGTAGTGTCTCTCTCTTTTAATATTCCAAAATCTAAATAATGGGTAAAGATCTTGTGTAAAATAAATGCTAAAATAAATAATTGGGTCAATATAAGTTTAACCTCTCCTGTGTAGATTTTGCTTATAAACTTTGTGCTCTTCATCCTACCTATCTACTAAATAAGCATTATCAATGCATCCAAGAGTGTTATGAACAAAATGAAATAGATCATTAAGAAATTTATGTGGTAAGGGGGCAAACATGATGGAAAAATCAATTTCTACCTTGCTAAATGGGAGTAAAAAACTAAGAGAATAAAGGAAGGGTGTTTAGCTTGAGGTATTTGCATGACCACCAAGTGGCCTTGGTAGTTAAAATTATTTAGAGAATTATCTATGACAAAGACAAATGTTGATATTCCTTCCTATAACAAAATACAATCACTATATGTCAAATGGCTATTTTATATGTAAATCCTTGGTGATAAACTTAAATATAGAGTTTCATGGTGTTAATTTCTAACCAGTTATCTTAGATGCCTAGAAATTATGGTAAAAATCAACTCTTTGAGAAAATTTTATGTCAATTTAGGTCATAAATTTTTCACCTCCTAAATGATTGGATTAAAAAATGAAACCTATGTTTTCTCAATAAATTGGTTAACTTATATAATATCCATAGCATCAATTCAAGGTACAATTTGAACATTCCCATGGATTTAAATGAGGACTAGATCTCCTTCATATCTTCTATGTAGAGAAGGCTCCTTTTGGATCCCAATAACATTGACAAACTCATATGGGGTAACATTAATGACTTAAGGACCTATTTAGTTAGCAAGGGTACAATATTCTCAATGGTAACTCTCTAACTAAACCTAGATGGAAATATATTTGGGACAAGGATGCAATTCTTAGAGTTAATTTCTTCTACTAGATAGTGATGGAAAACTAGCAGCTCACTTTTGAAAACTTAAGGAAAAGAGGCATTGTGTATCCAAGTTATTGTATCCTTTGTAAAGAAACTAAAAAAATTAATATGATATTTTTATACAATGTGTGTATGTTAGAGAAGTATAACAATCTATATTGAGTAATATCACTTCCTAAATTGCTTTTCCTAGCTACTTTCAAGTAACGATGGATATATCATCATTTATCAAACTAGTTGGCCTATGGCTACTAAACTTCTAGGTATCGTATACCTATTCAAGGGGATTTTAAAGTATCAAAATACTCTCATTTTTAAGAATAAAAATAAAATTTCATGGATTCATGGATCACAACTAACTTAGTTTGTTCCCTTCTCAAGGAGATGACCTCAAACAGCAAAAATCCCTCCATAAAAGGAAATTGAAAGAAGGATGTTTCCCCTCTTCTCAACACTAGTTACAAATTTTTCTTTAACAAGGTCTCAAAGGAAAACCCAAGAGCTACTGATATAGTGGAATTATTTTCTTCGGTAAAAACCTCACTTAAGATATGCAAAAGGTCTTGGAATCACTATGAACAATAATGTGAAGATAAAAACTTTGAAATTCAGAATTTCTTTAGACAAAGATGAGAGGATTGATGAATTAAATGTTTTAATATATTCTCAAATAATTGTCAATGTTGCCACAAAGGCCCAATTTAAATTATTTATTACTGCTTATTATTTCCAATGTAGTAACAAAATCATGAACCTTTTCTCTTAGGTGAAATTCCAATACATCGAAAGGAAGTACAAAATGGAGGTATATACAATGGCAAATATGGATACTATGCTTCAAACTAGAATCTTGCAATTATGGTGCACATAGTACCCAACTAACATGTAGTGCTACCTATGCTAAGCCAACTTGTAGTGCTAAATGAACATATTTGATTTGGGATAAGTAGTAGTCAATGAGAATTCCTAGTTATACTAAAAATGTATAAATTGAGCATAGTAGGAGTGTAAAGTCTGATGGCAACATGGTGAGATTCTGGGGAGATGAACTGCCCGACAAACCTATTTCCAGCAAGGTCTTGGGGGTCCCATCGGCAGGATTTTTTGAACATTTGGTCTTGAGGCATTCCAAGAGTCAAACATTGTTGAAGGGAAACAATTCAAGTAAACTTTCTTTTGCTTAGGCTCTTCTAGGGGGAAAAACCCTAAGCCAGACCTGGGTTGCTTCGTTTAACCTTCAAGGGAGGAAATTTTCCAGCCCTGAGGATGTTATGTCCATGTTTTTCACCATGGACTTGATGTCGCTGGTCAAAAAATTCATTGGAGGAAGGCTAGATTTGGAGACTATCCATAAGTGGTCGTGTTCAAAGTGGAAGACCGTCGACCACCTAAAAATCATTGCCTTATCATGAGGGTTCTTTGGTATTCACTTAAATAGACCTGATGATACGAGTCATATCCTCACAGGTAGCCCATGGTTCTTGGGCTGACAAAGTTTATTTCTGAGAAGATGGTCTGAATATTTTGACCCTGAAACTCAGTCCATTAACTTTTCTCTAATCTGGGTTAGAATACCTAATCTACTCGGGCAGTTTTGGCATGAATTAATCCTAAATATCATCGTCAAAATCATTGGAGACCTGGTAGCTCTCAACCATGCCACCTTGGCAAAAACAAGAATAATAGTTACTAGGGTTTATGTCAACACAAACCTGGACTCGGAGCTCCCAACCTATATCGAGCTATAGTATAGGTCTTTCTATAAGAATTAGGCCTTCGAGTACGAGAACAAACTGGATTTCTATGTGGAGTGCCACACTCAAGGTAACCTAAGGACCCAGTGTCCTTATTTAAATAATATGATAGCCCCTACTCCCGAGGGACCCCGTCCAACCTCCAAATACCAAAAAAAATAAAATCCCCCTAGCGGGTTCAAGCAGTCCAAAAATAACTGTTTCAATAAAGGGATTACCATTCAGGAGCCAGCACCTGAGAAGAACTCAATAGATCTACCTCCTCTAGTAGAAAAGGGCAAACAAAATTCCACTAAGCATGATAATGGGGAAAGCTTTTTTTCTTTCACTAATAATTTTGGATCCCTGGCTGAAGACCAGTCACTCCGGGCGGAGGAAGGGGGGATTGAGGTTCATGATGACCTATTGCTCTTGGAGGAGGATGGAGGAACTGATACCCAAATATTCTCATCTTAGTTCAACAATGATTCTGGCTTAGTCCCATAAAGTGAAACCCCAACCAAATCTGGTCCTTCCTCTATCCCGATTCAACTTGCAGGAAAAAAGTTTGAAGACCATCTTAGGTCTAAGGACTTTTAGAATCATAAAATTAATTTGGATAGAACCAGTCCTATCTTACGGTAAATATTATCAAGCAGGTTTAGCCCCAAGGAAACTAGGAGTACCAAGAAGTCACTCATTGACTATGGGAGTGATAAAAATAAGGGGAGAACCTCTGCAAATGAGTTTTGGAAATGCGACATCCAGGATGCCATTGCCAATGGATCTCAGAGAACTCTCTTTGGTACACTCACAAATAAGAATGGAATCAAAATCTTAGGACCAAAACCCCCCCAACCTCTAGGCATGGGGAGGGGCAAGAACTCAAAATATTCAAAATAAAGATCCTCTCATCGAATGTGAGAGGCCTTAATGGGGTAACCAAAAGAAGGGTAGTTACCTCATTGAGGAAGGAGCATAAACTAACAATTTTTTTAATCCATGAATCTAAATTGGATGATAAAAATACGGTTTTTGTTTCCAAAGCAATTTGGGTCAAAGGGGAGATGTTTTTTATCCCGGATAGAGGTGCTTCAGGAGGGCTTATGTGCCTCTGGAACCCAAATAAACTAGAGGGAATATTCATCCATTCGAGTGACAAATCGTTATCAATCCTCTTTCATGACAAGGATAGTAAAAAATCATGGATTGTAACAAACATTTGTGCTCCTAATTCAATTGCATAGAGAGCCCAGCTCTAGAATTTCTTAAGCAATCTCAAACGCTCTTTCAACAAAGTTTCGTGGATTGTTGCAAGGAATTTCAACACATTATAATTTCAATTAGATAAAAGAGGAAGGTCTTGCTACCCAACAAAAAGTATGGAATATTTTAATGATTTTGTCAATCTCAATGACCTAATGGATGTAAAATTAAAGGGGTTGAGGTACACTTGGAGCAACAGGAGGTGTGGACCTAACTTAATACAAGAAAAGTTGAACAGGGTTTTATTTTCTCAAGAGGCTATTCATGTTTTTGGAGATGCATGTTTAAGTGTCTACCCAAAGATTACGTCTGACCAGAGCCCCATTCTACTTGAGGTGGATATAGTGAACCCATTCAGAAAACCTTTCAAGTTCGAAGCAATGTGGGTTCATCACCCACACCTCAGGTCTAGAATCATCAAATGGTGGAGTGAAGCAAGCTAGGAAAATAGAGATTACCCCTCTTTTAGATTAATCTATAAACTCAAACATGTCAAGGATGGCCTCAAAATCTAGAATAAATAGGTATTCAACAACCTCTTTGAGAACAAACAAGCTATATGTGAGAGGTTAATGGAAATTGAATGCAGGATCCAAAATGGTCTGGTTGATGATAACACGAGATCTGAAGAAAAAGAGGCTTTAGATGAATATCATAACATCATCGCGTATAAGGAGATATTTTGGAGGTAAAAGTATTGAGCCTTATGGCTCAAATTTGATGATGCCAACACAAAGTTCTTCTATGCAATCGTACTGAGAAACCGTAGCAACAATAGAATCTCTAAACTCATCTTAAGTGATGGTACACTTTATTTAGACCCATTTGAAATTATAAATGAAGTTGTGTCTTATTTTTCATTCTTACTTGGTGAGTCACACCCAAGTTTTGAAAGGGCTAGAGACTTTATCCTTCATCATGTTCCCCACTATATTTTTGAAGAGGTGAATCATCAATTGCTGGTCCTACTCAACAATTATGAGATAAAACAGGCTCTTTTTGACATGGACCTAAACAAGGCTTCTAGGACTAATGGGTTCTCTCCTTAATTCTTCCAAATGGTTTAGGATATTGATGGGGAGGATGTCCGTTAGGTTGTCAAACAACTCCAGTCCACAAATTCAGTTCCTCATGGAATAAATACCATGTTTATTGCCCTAATCCCAAAGAACCCTAAAGCCAAATCAATACCTGATTACAGGTTTGTCGGTCTTTGCAATGTGGTCTACAAAATTCTATCCAAGACCATTGCCAATAGATTAAGACTAGTATTACCATCAATCATAGATAAGTTCCAGGGAATATTTGTAAAAGGGATATCCATTCTAGATGGAGTTATCATTATCCACAAAGCCTTACATTATACAAAAAGAACAAAAAAATTGACCTTCTTACTTAAATTAGATATGAACAAAGCCTTTGATAGTGTGAACTAGGACTTTCTTGAGGCTATTCTCCTAAAATTTGGGTTCCATCCCGATTCGGTTGAGTTGATCAAAGGGTGCATATCTAACTCATGGTTTTCAATTTTGGTCAATGGCTTACCGACATGTTTTTTCAAAAGCAATAGAGGCTTAAGGCAAGGAGACCCCATCTCACCTCTCTTATTTATCCTAATGGTTGAAGCCCTTAGACGGTCGATTTCAGTGGCCATGAGAGTGGAAATAATATTCGAAGTAAAGGCAGCATCCCTAACTGAACTTTTTTCTCATCAGTAGTTCGTGTATGACACCATTCTCTCCACATATGCATCTATTATCGAGGTGAAGGTAATTATATATATCCTCAGGATGTATGAGGAGGCTGTTGGACAAAATGTGAACTTCAATAAAAGTATACTTTATTTTCTCAACACCCCATTACAATGCCAAAGAAAATTTTCCAGAATCCTGGAGTGTGCCATCTCACCTTTACCAAATTGCTACCTTGGACTCCCTCTCTTCTCAAGAGTTGCCAGCCCCACCATGTGAAACGAAGTTATAGATAAGATACATAGAAAACTTGTCGGGTGGAAATTAAATCTGTTGAATCAATAAGTGAAAGCTATCCTAATGCAAAATTCTATCCAAAGCATATATATTTACTTTATGTCCATTTTTAAAGCCCCTACCTCTGTTCTCAATAAAAGTGAGAAGATCCAAAAGATATTTATTTGGTCAAGTTTAGAGAATAGAAATCGCTTCCATTTGATAAGTTGGGATAAGTTTTGCAAGCCCAAGATCATGGGAGGAATCAGGCTCTGAAGAATCCATCACCTTAATATGGTGTTAGTGGCAAAGTAGGCTTAGCGTCTCCTACGGAATGATGACACTGATTGGATACACATTTTAAAAAGAAAATATTTGCAAGGCACAGATTTTATCAGCATCATAGTATCCCAAGGTGGGTCTTCCTTTTGTAAATTGATTTTAGCCTCAAGGAGTCTTATGAAATAGGGTCTGATATGGAGGTTAGGTGATGGGCGAAGAGTCAAATTCTGGAATGACAAGTGGATCACTGATAATCCCTTTATTTTGGACCCATTTTTGGTGGGCCTCAAGCAGTTCACTGATGTCATTTTTTGGACTAAGTTGTCTAACTTTATCACTCTTCATCATGGAAGGAAAACTTGGAAGCATATCCAGTGTCCCAACCAGGAGACCGAATCTTTAGGACTTCAAATCCTATTGAATTGTACACTTATTCCTTCAGACAACACCATCAATGATTTGATTTGGGAAACTTTAGATTCTGGTGAGTTTACTATTAAATTAGCTTATTTGCTAACTATTGAGGAGGTGGATGCAGGATTCCCTTTTAAGAGCGTTTGGCTCAAGAACCTCATTCTCAAAATTTCCTACTTTGCCTAGCTCACCATCCAAAAAAAAATCCTAACCACCAATAACCTCATCAAAAGAGGTCTGACTATCCCAAATACATGCTACACGTGTCAGTCCGACTAAGAATCCCCTGCCCATTTATTTTTGATGTGTCCTGTGTCATCCTCTATTTTATATCAATTGCTAAAATCATTTGGAGTCTCGTGGCCCAACCTGCTTCCTTAATAGATTTATTCCTTCAGTGGTCCAATCCTTTAAAAAATTATCATCTAATTTTTTTATGTTCATCATGTCTACACCACTATTTATGGTAAATTTGGCTTGAAATAAATAAGTGCATGTTCTCAAATCTTAGGAAAGACTCTCTGTGCATAGCCAAAAAAATTTGAGCTTCGCAAAAAAAAATTCTAGCCTCATAAGTTTATCCGAGACCCCAACAAGCTGTGTTGAGAACATCATTGCCAAATCTTTAGATTTCTCTCTTGAGGTCACCTCTGGTCAACCACTTGTCAAAACCAGATCCACTTGCAAATGGACTCCTCTACCTCATGGTTGGTTGAAATTGAATTTGTATGGTGCTGCTAAGGACAATCCTAGAATGGTAGGTGCTGGAGGTATCCTTGGAAATCATCTTGGATATGTCATCCTTGCTTTCTTAGAAGGAATTGGAGTTAAATCCAACCAATTTGTAGAGTCCATAGCCATGTGGAGAGGGTTGTTGTCACAAAATTTCCTAGGAAAACTTATTGTTGAAGAAGATTCCTTAAGCACTACCAACTACATGAAGAAGGATAAAGACGACATGGCCTATAAAATTAAGGACCTTATTATTGAGGTAAATACCCTTGATTCTAAATGCCAAGAAATCATGTTTCAACATAATTTTGGTGAAGGCAACCAGGTGCTGACAGGTTGGCCAAAAGAGGGGTGAATATGCAAGACCTCGTGACGTGGACTAACGACTTGCCTGATAAAATTTCCATGGTGGTGGAAAGGGATAAAATTCCCCAAGGTAGCGAAACATTGTAAGTGGTACTTCTATCTTGTGTGAGGTTTCCTTATGTTGGCTAGATTTAAGCCTGTGTGCCTAGTTTGTGGGTTCTTCTTTTTGGTTCAGGTGTTTTAAGGCGTGGGGGCCTCGTGTCTATTTTTATCTTGTGTAATGGTTCTTGAGCGAGGAGCTTTCCTCAAAATGTTGTTGTTGTGTTTATGGTCAAGAATGACTATTGCTTTCCCTATTATAGTAAGCTTTAGAGGGGTTGTGCTTTAAAACCCTGTTAATACAAATATGTTAAATTATCAAAAAAAAGTATAAATCATTCACAATTTGATCTTACCTAGAATATGACTATATAGTTAGCATAGATTATTTAAATTTAGTAAGATATGTCCAAGTCCTTTTGATGACTCTAAAAAATCCTAAGTACAAGTAATTTGTTTATGCTCTACATGCCTTTCAACCTTATCCCTATATAATAATAAATAATATATTTATTTTTATTATGTTGATTTAAATAAATAAATAAAACCCATCCATCAATATTACTAAAATAACATAAACAAACTTTAAAGTTCAAACAATAGAAAGCATACCTGCATATGACACAACCACCTTTGTTTGTTGCCTTTACTACATGAGAACGGGGAGAACGCTTCTTCTTAGTTAACCAACCTCCTATCCTTCTTGAAACTTGGGAATTTTTACCCATGTTGGACCCAAAATGATTATGATGCTCACAATCAAGGTAATACCTCTTCACTTTATTCGTAAATTGATTCAACCGTGTGCAACCTGTCATGCATATACAAACCAAACAACTTTTACATACTCTTATTATGAAGTGGTAGAAATTCCATTATAGTTGAGCATTACAAAATAGAAATCCATGGAGAGGGATAGAAGTTATGAGTCCAAAACCAAAGGAGGGACACAAACTAAACATAAAATAACAAAACATTACCAACTATTCAAAGCATTAGTATGATATCATATATGTGGAAACTTAAAAATTCCTAAATTTTGTTTGATTTTTCTTTCTATTTTGTGATGGAATAAAAAATGAAAACATCACTCTAAAAAAAAAAAATCACATTGAAGGACTTAAAGCACCCACAATTTTGGGTCTTTGGCTCATGTATAAATTTTCATATTAATATTATATCTTAAATTTTGCTTACCTTACAAGCCTCACTGTGTACTTTTCATTTTAAAGTGACAAGGTATGTTTAATTGTAATGCAAGTATTATTTTCTCATTAGAAAATCATTTCAAGACAAAGTATATCACTAGTTACCAATTTATGCAAAATATTTAGTTCTAATTGTGCAACACATGTCACTTTGTATAATTCAGACATAGGTATATACATTAATCCTTTTTAGGAAAAGTACCAACTTGTTGATCTATATGATTATTTATCCCTTATATTAAATTTGCATTTTTATAATTCAATACTTGCAAGAATTGGGATCATGGAGCAAGACAGAAGATTTATACCATGGATCATGTTAAATTGCTAAATTATCCAACACATACGTAATATGTGGAGAATGAAACCATCATACCAATTTAAAATTTCATGGTGGATATTTGACAACAAATTACACCCAAAACGTATTTCATACATTAGAAAATCAATAACCAAATAATAATATACCAAGAAAAGGCCAAAATATCTTAAAAGACTCACTTGAAAAGTAAACTATACAAGTAAAATTGTAGCCACTCACCTAAAAAGGACTCACTAGTAACTTAGATAATAACATAGAAAGATAATATCAACATATGATAATAATAATATACCAAGAAAAGGCCAAAATATCTTTAAAAAACTCACTTGAATCAAGTAAACTATACAAGTAAAATTGTAGCCACTCACCTAAAAAGGACTCACCAGTAACATAGATAATAACATAGAAAGAGAATATCAACATATGGTAGTAGAGTAAACAACCTTAACAAATTGAAAGGTAAAATAGATATAAGAAAAAAAGTTCTAGGACACAAGCAATCATTTTGTGTTTGTTAAAACAGAATTATCAAATAACACTCACCATTGTGAAAAGACGTTCTGCAATCGTCACACAAAACTTGAGTACCACCACTTCCGCATACAACACACACATCATCATTATGATCTGTAAAGATTTGCACCTTATCATGTACAGATCTTTGGTTTATGATGGACAGTGCATATTGATGAAGAGACTGGCCATTTGGAAGGAGGATGCTATAATAACTGTTCAATACATATTAGTCTAATTTAGTTTCTCAATACAATTCGTGGCAACATTTTAATTACAATGTGTATAAGTCTAATTTAGTTTCTCAATACAATTCATGGACACATTGTAATTACAATGCGAACTAGAACTTACGGATTTTTTCTTCGAGAGTATCCACAATGCCTCTCAAATTGAGTATAATTCATCTGTTTGAAATGCAGAGTAAGAAGTAAAAAATCTCACCATGAAACACAAAGCATTTGTAAATTAAACAACCAAATACTTATACATCCATACCCACCTCTTTCATACAACAATTACAAAGAATTCCAAGCCCTTGCTTGCGTCCACTCTTTATAGCCTATACACAATCCATCATGTTTCAATGGAAAACCTGATAGGATTATTAAATAAATCAACCATAAATTTTTATGAAACTAAAATCAATTCATGCCATTAATACCTTCCCTTCTGCATGGTAAGCCAAAGCAATTCCATCTTCCAGAACACCTGGCTCAAAGAGTATCTTATGAATATTTCTGTAAAACAAATTTAAATTATACAACGAGTGATTAATAACTTTAAAAATACATTGCACCATTTAAATATTAGATGTTCTTCCTGGTTCATAATTAAACAATAATAGTAGGTTCAAGGGCGATGAGAAAAAATATTGATATTTACTTTTGTTTTGTGATAACTGGAAACCTGCATTTAAAATTTGGTTTTGGTGTCAGTAAAAAAGAAATTAAAAAATAGTAGGTCAATTAATTTGCAAAAATACATTGCATCAATTAATTATCAGCATTCATTTGATATCTTCATGCTTCCTGAAGGAAAAAGAATAATATTTACTTTTGTTTTCTTGTGACTTGACGAACTCGATGAACTTGCTGAATTGATTCTTTTATTTTTCTTTCTTGGAACTTTGAAACATTGCGACAAGACCTGCATTTGAAGTTTGGTTCTAGTGTAATGGTTATAGTGTCAACACGAAAAGATTTAGATAATACAGTCTGAATATTAAAAATAAAAAAACAATTACCTTCTTGTCATTTTCGTTTGCAGTTTTTTTTTCAAAATTTCAAAGAGTGTCTGCATGGAGAATGTTGTGTTAGTGATATATCACAAAGAATACAATATTTTTTTAAAAGTTATATGTTTTTCTTTTAAGTTATGTGAAATTTTTATTAGATCACTTTTATTAAAAATAAAAAATAAAACATTATATTGTTTTTATTACATTAAATTAATTAAATTATAATTAATTTACTTTTTTATTAAAATATTTTTTATCAAAGATATTTGTCATCTTTTTGACTCTTAAGTTTTCACAATTAACTTTCTTATATCATTTTATACAAATATCTTTTGAAATTTAAATTTTACCAAAATAAAATCAAATACTATGAATGGCTAAAATATGTGCATATTTTCTATAACAATAATACTTTTTTTAGTGTTTTTATATAATTTTAAAATATTGTTGATTCATGTTTATGTGGAATTTAATTAATCTTGGGCAAGTCAAAGTTTAAGTAAATCTATTTAGATTTTACATATAGTATCAGAGATAATCTGTGAGCTGAGTTGTTTCAAAGTTGTAGCTTCGGAATATTTAGTTGTCATTCTACGCGCCAAATGAGATTTCAAGAAAACCAAAACTCTAAAAACGGTCAACTTCTTTTGAGTTTCTGTTTTTGGTTTCCTCACAGAGTCACAAGCCTCCACATTCGTGAAAAGACGGTGGAGCTTTAGATGTATTCTTCCATTCCATCCATTATCAAAGTAGCAACGATGGAAAGAGTTCACTTTCAACGGTATTTGGTATGCTTGGTAAGGAAGGGTCTTGGGAAGGTGTTGCCTTGGAACCATATTCAAAGTGTTCGGGCCTTGGTTCTATTCTATCCTTGGATTATGGAAGGGGATTTTAATGCTATATCTATTATTGATGAGAAGCGGGGAGGTGTGGGTACTTTGGGGCCTACCTCTAGGCTCCTTAATGATAATATTCAGGTTCTTAATCTTGTAGATGTTAAGCCGATGAATGGTGTGTTCACTTGGACGAATAGACAATGTGATTCTAACTCGATCTCTGAGAGGTTGGACAGATTTCTTACTTCTTCATATTGGGTTAGCAATTATTGGGTTATTAATTCGGAGGTTCTTGACTGGAGGGGATCGGACCATTGGCCTATTAAACTTGCTATCTCTCAGCAAGGAATGGGTCATCATATAAGTTTTAAATTCTAGTTAATGTGGCTTAGGGATCCCTCTTTGTACAACTTGATGAAAGTATAGTGGATTCAGGGTTGTCCTTCCCACGGTACTGCTATGTAATCTTTTGTTAAAAGGCTCCAATTTGTGAAATTTCAAGTCAAAAAGTGGAACAGACAGTGTTTCAAGAATTTGTTTTAGGCTAAAGCTTTGGCCCAAAGTAGGCTTGATGTTATCACCAGATATATCAAAGAGCATGGGCTTATGGTGTAGAATCTACAGGAGGACTCTGAAGCTTTGCATGAGCTTCAAGAGTGGGATCTTCGAGAAGAAATTTTTTGGAAGCAAAAGGCCAGAGTGGAATGGTTACAGGAAGGATATCGTAATACAACTTTTTTCTTTAACATTGTTAAGGCTCGAAGATATGGCAATGGTATTTCTTCAATTATTTCTTCTCAAGGTATTCAGTTGTCTGCTTCTCAGGATATCTCTTGGGAGGCTGTTCAGTTCTTTTCTTTCTTATATTTCAAGGATTCTTGTGTGGATCACGCTGATGATCATACTATTTTGCGTTGTATTCCTTTTGTTATTTCAGAAGATATCAATGTACGTCTTCTTCAACCTATTTCCATTGATGAACTAGAAATGGTAGTTTTCCTTATGAAGACTAGGAAAGCTCCAGGGCCTGATGGATTCCCTGTTGAGTTCTTTCAATACTTTTGGAAAATTATTAAATCTGATATTATGAAGGTTGTTCTTGAGTCCTTTCATAACCATCAATTGTTGAAAACTTTGAATTCCACTTTTTTGGTTCTAATTCCGAAAAGCGAGGGGGCTAGCTCCTTTGATCAATTTCAGCCTATTGCTCTCTATAATGTGGTGTATAAAATTATTACAAAGCTAATTGTGGAGTGTCTCAAGCCTTGGCTGGATAGAGTTGTTTATGATGAGCAAGGTGGCTTTGTGGCTGGTCGATAGATTCTGGATGGGGTGGCTATTTCTTCTGAGGCTATTCATTCTATGAGCACTTCTAAGCATAAATTTATGTTTTTGAAGCCAGATATGGTGAAGGCTTATGATAGGGTGAAATGGTATTTTCTTCACAAAATCCTCTTGGTCTTTGGATTTGATCCTTCCTGGATTGAGTGGATTATGAGTTTTATTACGACTCCCTCATATTATGTCCTAATTAATGGAGAGCCCTCTCCTCTATTTCATGCTTCCCAAGGTCTTCGGTAGGGGGATACTTTATCTTCCTACTTGTTTATAATTATGGTTGAATATTTGGGTCGTTTGCTTAAAGATCAGGTTCACCAGGGTCTTATTCATGGGTGAAAATGGGAGACTAGTAGGTCGGCTATTTCTCATCTTCAGTTTGTTGATGATACTGCTCTCTTGGGTGTGGCTTCTATTCATGAAGCAACCAACTTTAGACGTGTGCTGGATATGTATTTAGTTGTCTCTGGTCAGAATATTAATGAGCATAAGTCTACTATTTTCTTTTTTAGTACGGATCCCAGGATTCAAGCTAGAATCGTTCAGATTCTCAGGTTTCAAGTTGGGACTCTTTCCCTTATGTACTTGAGGATTCCTATTTTTGTTGTTCCTCTACCTAGGTCGGTTTGGACTAACATCCTTGATAAATTCCATAGTCAAGTTAGTCATTGGACTCACAGATGGTTGACTTTTGCTGGTTGTATTTTACTTCTGAAGTCGGTTGTTCAGGATTTATCGGTGTATAGATGCCTTATTCAGATTGCTCCGACAAGTTTTCTTCATGATCTGGATTCTCTTTCTAGGAAATTTTTATGGGCTGGTAATCTTGATTCCTCAAAATGGAGTCTTGTTAATTGGGAGAATATTTATCGATCGAAGCAGGAAGGGGGATTGGGTCTCCATCTAAGCTCTATTTTGGGACTGCTTTGGCTGCTAAGCTGTATTGGTGTTAGTGTAGTAATCAGGAGCAAACTTGGGCTAGGATTATCTCCCACAAGTATCTTAGGGGGGTGGAAGGTTCTAAGATTCCTAGATACAGCTTGACTAGTCGAGGATCATTTGTTTGGAATACTCTGAAGAAGGGTGGAGAGTTGGTTAAGTAGAGGTTGTTATAGATTTGTTATACTGGGTCTTGGGATCTTTTTTGGCATGATTCTTAGGATGGCTTTTCTCCTCTCCTTAGTGAGTTTCCCCATCTTCAAGATCTTGTTCAATGCTTTTTGGATTCTAGATGGGTGAGGGTGGCGGATTTCAAAATTGTTAAGTCCTTTGATCAGATGGTTAGTTTCCAGTGGAAGGATCCTCGAGAATGGCATGCTGGTGGCACTATGGATGCGAGGGCAGAACTGGCCCATATTTTGGCTAGCTTTCCCTGCTCTTATCTGCCTGGGGATGATGTGCTAGCATGGGGGAGGGATAATAAAAGGATATTTTTTGTTGTTCTTGGTTATTGTATTTTGGATCGATAGCGGTTTGGGAAGGATGCGGTCCCGTGGTGGAAGCAAGTTTGGAATAAGTTTATTTGGCCTAAGTGTAGTTTTATGTGTGGTTGGATACTCATAATCGATGTCTCACTTGGGATAATCTTCAAAAGCATGTTTTTGCTAGCCTCTCTTTATGCTATAACTATGGGAAGAATGAGGAGTCTATTGGGCATTTACTTCTCCAATGTGACTTTGCTTGTCAACTCTGGCATTATTGGTGGGGAGTGTGGAATCAACCTTGTTCGCATGCTTCATCTATAGTTGATTTTTTGAGGATTATGGGTCGGCATCCTACAACGGCTTTCTTTTTACAAGTTGGGTGGAGCATTGGTCCTTCGTGCATTTTTAGGCAGATTTGGCTTGAACGAAACTGCCAAATTTTCCAAGGGAAGGAGTTAACTGCTTCTCAGGTCTGGCAGAGGATTTTATGAATGATACAGGAAATTGTGTCTGCAAAATGTTAGATTATTTCTCCCGTGGACCAAGCGGAATGTCAGATCATGGAAATATTAGGTTTGTTGGTTAATGGTCCTAGTCCTAATGTCTCTTGTAGATGGATGGGTCATAGTAATCAGGTGTGGAGGGCTGGTAAATGGAATACACCTCCTCCAGGAGTGCTAAATATTAATACAGATGGATCTTCCTAGGGTAATTTGGGTAATGCTGGTATTGGTGGTGTGGGGCAGGACAGTAGTGGTATTGTCCAATTTTTTTTCTCTTGCTTTAAGGGATATCATTCTAATAACTTCATGGAAGCTCTTGCAATTTTATATGCTTTGGAGCAAGGGTATGCTTTGGGTTGGTGTCATATTATTTGTGAATCTGATTCTTAGATTGTTATAAATTTGTTGAATTTTGGCGATAGTCTTCATGGGAGTTGGCGGTTGAGTTGGATTGCTCAAAAAATTCTCAATATCTCTACTCACTTGGAGTTCATTTCTTTTGTGAATATTCCTCGAGAGTGGAATGGGGTAGTGGATTTGTTAGCTAAATGGGCTTTTGAGATTCAGGATGGTTGGGATGTTCAAAATTGGACTCAACTTTCTTCTGATTGCTCTCAATATCTCTCTTATTTATTGAGAGTTGATTTGTCTGTATAACTTCTTCCTTTTCTTTGTATCTTGGATGTTTTGTTGAGTTACTAAAAATTTTACCCTCTTTTTCTATTGGAATTATTAAATCAACCATCACGCCTGCAAGATCTTTGGCACGAAGCATTATTAAAACACCTTCGAAAGATGCTTCGTTGGGAAGCAAAATTAAGACGCCCCCTAAAATCACTCCACCATGAAGCACTTATAAAACGACTTCGAAAAATGCTTTTCCGCGAAGCACATTTAACTCACCCCATAAAAGCACTTCACCACGAAGCATGTTTTAAATGTCCTCAAAAAATGCTTCGCCGTGAAGTAAATTCATTTTGCCCTCCGAAGTGGAAATCAATAGAAGCAAAAATCAAGCGCGAGAATCGACGCATTAATTTCTCGATCGTACGAGTAGTTGGGGTTGTTCGACAATTGGTCGAAAACCCATTTTGGCATTTAAATTCTATCAGCCGGTTGGTGGATTTATCCCAATATTTTGTCCTCATCCCACGTCTATAAATACCGGGGCATTTGTCATTTTGTGTAGTTGGAGAAGAGGAGGATAGAGGCCAGAAGAGAGCAACAGAGAGGATTGGAGAGCCCAGAGTAGCCACGAAGCTAGGGTTTCGACCAGCAGAGTAGCAGAAGTGTGAAACTGGTAGTCGCTTACAACCAGAGTGTGGAGCAGTAGTCTCCAAGTAGTTTGTGTGTTTATCCTACAGATTTCTATCTTGTAGAAGTTTGTAATCGCTTCAAAAGGAAGCTTTTGTAAATCCGACATTACTTCAATATATATAAGATATTTATTCTGCAAATTCTTAACTCTGTGTATTTATTCTCTGTCTCAAAGAACGCCAGTGACGGTTTGCCTCGAAGCGGTAAATCACCCATTCGATCCGAAGGGAAAACTTATTTGTCTATTTATTCTACAGAAGAAGCACTTCGGCACTCTGTCTCCCCGAAGTGAAATCCAGCAGCCACTTCATCGAAGTTGTCGTAAGCTGCAAGTGCTTCACAGCTTTCCTGTCCGAAGCAGTCACTTCGGCTGGAAAATTCCCGAAGTGATTTTACTTCGGAAGCAAACCATGCGAAGCAGTTGCTTCACTGGGAATTTCCCCGAAGCAGTTTCACTTCGGCACACTATTTCCCAAAGTAGTTTTACTTTGGGAAAATATTCCCCGAAGTATTCACTTTGGGAGTATTTTCCCCGAAGCTCCTCCCTCGCGTGAGAAATTTGTGAAGTGTTTTTGTGACATGATTTTAACGTGATTTAATTTCAATTAATTCCTTCAAATTGGTATCAGAGCCTGTGGTGTCATGACGCGGAGATAGAAGCATGGCTTCTAGAAACAATTCCCTGCAGTTGCAGATCCCACGATTTAATGGCAAGAACTATGATTACTGGAGCATCCAGATGAAGATTTTGTTTGGGTCTCAAGATTTGTGGGACTTCGTCGAGAATGGTTACCCGAAACCGACAGATGCAGCAGCACTGGTCGCCCTCTCCCAAGCTGACAGAGATATTCTAAAGGAGAACCGAAAGAAAGACCAAAAGGCCCTATTCTATATCATGCAAGTGGTTGAGGAGACCATCTTCCCGTGGATCGCATCAGCCACCAAGGCCAAGCAGGCCTAGGATATTTTGGCCAGCTCGTACCAGGGCACCAACAAAGTGAAGTTGGTAAAACTACAGATGCTCAAGAGGGAGTTTGAGAACCTGCAGATGAGTGAGTCCGAGACGATGAGTGACTTTCACCCAAATGATAGATGTCATCAACCAGATGTGGTTGAATGGTGAAACTATGCAAAATCAAAGGATCATGGAGAAAATTCTGTGAAGTCTACCAGCTAAATTTGACTCTTTTGTGATTGCAATAGAGGAGTCAAGGGATCTGACAACCCTTTCAGTGGATGAACTCATGGGCTCTCTACAGACACATGAGCAGAGGTTGAGCCGCTCAACTCAGTCCTCTCTGGAGCAAGCTTTCAAAGCGCAAGTCTCAGTTCGAGACAACAGCAGACAAGACTCCCACCATAGCACCTCTAGTTCTCAAGGTGGAAGAGGTAGAAGTAGGCGTGGGAGAAGTAACAAGCAAGGAGGGAGATCAAACCCTCATGACAGTGAAACCAACTACAACTTTCATCAGCAAGGAGGAAGAGGCACTGGCAAAAATTAGCAAAGGGGATCTAGTCAGAAGAAGGACATGTCAAATGTCCAATGCTACTACTGCAAAAATTTTGGCCATTACATCTCACAGTGTAGAACGAGGATGGCGAATGAGAATCAGCAGCAAGCCCATTATATGGAAGAAGTTGGAAATGCGGTAGGAGGAAATATGTTGTTGACTTGTAGTGTTGAAGAGGAGAGCAAGAAAAACATTTGGTATCTTGACAGTGGGTGTAGCAACCACATGACTGGGAACAGAGAGATGTTCTCACAATTGGATGAATCAATCCAATCCAAAGTCAATATGGGGAACAACAGCAAGGTTCCCATGATGGGGAAAGGTAAAATCCTCATCCGCACCCGGCACGGAGAAAGAAAACAAATTTGTGATGTTTATTATGTGCCTATGTTGAAACACAACTTGCTGAGTGTTGGACAACTTGTGTAGAAGGGACACACTGTTCAATTCAAAGACAGTGTATGTTCCATCAGAGACAAAGTGCATGGACAAATTGCAATAGTGTCCATGACAAAAAACAAAATGTTTCTGCTGCAGATTTAGAATGAATCATTAATGTCTCTGAGTGCAGTTGTGAAGGATGCTACCTGGTTGTGGCATCTCAGATTTGGTCACTTGAGTTTTAGTGGCCTGAATTTGTTGCACAATAAGCAGATGGTGAAGGGTTTACCCCTTATTGAGCAACTGAACCAAGTTTGTGAAGGTTCCCTGGTCGGTAAGCAGCACAAGGATGCATTCCCTATAGGACAGTCTTGGAGAGCATCACAGCCATTGGAACTAGTGCACTCAGACATTTGCAGTCCCATGCAGACCAGTTCATATATCGACAACAAACACTTCCTGACTTTCATTGATGACTTTACCCGGAAGACATGGGTTTATCCCATTAAGCTGAAGTTAGAGGCATTTGGGAAGTTTAAGGAGTTCAAGGCTCTGGTTGAGAAACAGAGTGGCTATCAATTCAAGACTCTCAGAACTGATGGAGGAGGAGAATACATCTCCAACGAATTCCACAACTTCTATAAATAGTATGGAATTCGAAGGCAGTTCACTGTGAAAAGTTTGCCATATGATTTCTGGGCAGAAGTAGTGTCATGTGCAGTTTATCTGCTGAGCAGATGTCCCACCAAGAGTGTGAAGGGCAAAATTTTGGAGGAATCCTGGAGCAATTTGAAGCCAAGTGTGGCTCATTTGCAAGTTTTTGGGTGCATAGCATATGCACATGTTCCAGATGAGAAAATGCAAAAGCTTGATGACAAAGCTAAAAAATATATTTTCACGGGGTACAACAAATAAGCAAAGGCATACAAGCTATACAATCCTGTGACGAAGAAACTTTTCATCAGTCGAGATGTGAAGTTCTTGGAGGATGAATCCTGGAACCGGAAGTCAAAGACTGGTCAGCCTAAACCAACAATTGTTGAACCTGTAAACTTGGAGGAAGATAGTGTGCAGCCACCTGTACCTTCAAGCAACAATAGTGGTGCCAGCAGCAGCATAGCCTCATCATCCTGGTCACCTCTTGCAAGCAGAATTCAAAATTTGAGGACACCCACGAAGACTCGGAGCTTGCAAGACATTTATGAGGTAACCCGAAATCAGTCAGAAGAAGAATATTCTAATTTTGCTTTATTTACTGAATGTGATCTAGTGGAGTTTGAAGAGGCAAGTCAGAATCACAAATGGGTGAATGTGATGGATGAGGAGATAGGAGCCATTGAGAAGAATGAGACATGGCAGCTGACAGATCTTCCAGTAGGAAAGAAGACCATTGGGGTCAAGTGGGTGTATAAAACGAAGTTTAATGCCCAAGGAGAAGTTGACAAGCATAAGGCCAGATTAGTGGCGAAAGGCTACAAGCAGAATTTAGGAGTTGACTATCATGAGGTGTACGCACCTGTAGCCCAACTTGACATAGTCATAATGATTCTAGCACTGGCAGTTCAGAAAGGCTGGAGTGTGTACCAGATGGATGTCAAGTCTACCTTCCTGAATGGAGTGTTGGAAGAAGAGGTCTACATAGACCAGCCACCCGGATATGAAATACAAGGGCAAGAAGACAAGGTCCTGAAGCTGAAGAAGGCCATGTATGGGCTTAAGCAAGCACCCTGGGCATGGTACAACCGGATTGACGACTATTTTTAGGAGAATGGGTTTCAAAAATGCCCATATGAGCACACCTTATATCTGAAGATAAATGCAGAGAGTGAGATGGTAATCGTCTGTTTGTATGTGGATGATCTGATATATACTAGCAATAGTAGTAGCCTATTTGCATAGTTCAGAATAGCCATGAAGACCGAGTTTGAAATGACAAACATGGGGCTGATGAAATTTTTTCTTGGCATTGAAGTTGTCCAATCAGCAAATGGCATCTTCATTTCTCAGGGCAAGTATGCAAAGGATGTCTTGAAGCATTTTAAGATGGAGGACAACAAGCCTGCCATCACCCCGATAGCCACTGGCTTGAAGTTGAGCAAGACTGACAATAGCATAAGTGTTGACCCAACTCTCTATAAAAGGTTAGTTGGAAGCCTGATGTACTTGACTGCAACTCGGCCAGATCTGATGTTCGGAGTCAGTCTGATCAGTAGTTTTATTAAGACTCCGAAAGACACTCACTAGAAAGCAGGCAAGATAATCCTGTGATATGTCAATGGCACAAGAAATCATGGACTCTACTATGCCATACAAGACCACCTTGAGTTGATTGACTACACTGACAGTGATTGGGCCGATAGCGTAGATGATCGAAAGAGCACTTCGGGCTATGCCTTCCATTTTGGATCCGAAGTTGTCTCTTGGTCCTCGAAGAAGCAGCCAATAGTTGCTTTATCTATAGCAGAGGCAGAGTGTGTTGCTGCTACCCCAGCCATCTGCCAGGCAGTCTGGTTGAGAAGAGTTCTAAGTGAACTACATCATCCGCTCGAAGAAGCAACAACAATATTTTGTGATAATAACTTTGCCATCGCGCTCTCGAAGGACTCAGTATTCCACGGTCGGATGAAGCACATTGATATCCGGTTTCATTTCATCAAAGAGCTGGTGAAATTTGATGAAGTACAGTTGCAGTTTTGTAGGTCCAAGGAGTAGCTGGCTGACATCTTCACAAAACCCTTGAAGGAGGACTTCGCCAGACTGTGAGAAATGTTGGGCGTCAGAGAACTCGTGAAGTTTGGTTTAAAGGAGGGTGTTGGAATTATTAAATCAACCTTCATGCCCGCAAGCGCTTCGGCGCGAAGCATTATTAAAACACCTTCGAAAGATGCTTCGCTGCGAAGCAAAATTAAGATGCCCCCTAAAATCACTTCATCGCGAAGCACTTATAAAACGACTTCGGAAAATGCTTCGCCACGAAGCACATTTAACTCACCCCCTAAAAGCACTTCACTGCGAAGCATGTTTTAAATGCCCTCGAAAAATGCTTCACCGCAAAGTAAATTCATTTTGCCCTCCGAAGTGGAAATTAGCCAAAGCAAAAATCAAGCACGGGAATCGACGCATTAATTTCTTGATCGTGCGAGTAGTTGGGGTTGTTCGGCAATTGGTCAAAAACCCATTTCGGCATTTAAATTATGTCAGCCGGTTGGTGGATTTATCCCATCCTTTTGTCCTCATCCCCCGTTTGTAAATATCGGGGCATTTATTATTTTGTGTAGTTGTAGAAGAGGAGGATAGAGGCCGGAAGAGAGTAGCAAAGAGGATTGGAGAGCCCAGAGCAGCCACAGAGCTAGGGTTTCGACCAACAGAGTAGCAGAAGGGTGAAACCAGTAGCCGCTTACAATCGGAGTGTGGAGCAGCAGTCTCCAAGTAGTTTGTGTGTTTATCCTACAAATTTCTATCTTGCAGAAGTTTGTAATCACTTCAAAAGGAATCTTTTGTAAATTCGGCATTACTTCAATATATATAAGATATTTATTCTGCAAATTCTTGACTCTGTGTATTTATTCTCTGTCTCGAAGAACGCTAGTGAGGGTTTACCCCGAAGCGGTAAATCACCCGTTTGATCTGAAGGGAAAACTTATTTGTCTATTTATTCTGCAGAAGAAGCACTTCGCCACTCTGTCTCCCCGAAGTGGAATCCAGCAGCCACTTCGCCAAAGCTGCCATAAGCTGCAAGTGCTTCGCAGCTTTCCTGTCCGAAGCAATCACTTCGGCTGGAAAATTCCCGGAGTGATTTTACTTCGAAAGCAAACTGTGCGAAGCAGTTGCTTCGCTGAGAATTTCCCCGAAGCAGTTTCACTTCGGCACACTATTTCCCCGAAGTAGTTTTACTTCGGCAAAATATTCCCCGAAGTATTCACTTTGGGAGTATTTTCCCCAAAGCTCCTCCCTCCCGTGAGAAATTTGCGAAGTGTTTTTGTGACGCGATTTTAACGCGATTTAATTTCAATTAATTCCTTCATTTTCTAAGAAAAAAAAAGCAAGGAATTCAGCACGTCCCCACCTTCAATAACTATTATGCTCATCCATTGCCTCCTTATAGAGGAAACTCTTGGTAAAAACAACAACAACAAAAAAATTATTTTTATTTTACATTACACTGTTCACTCGTTCAAATTAAGCTTTTTGTTGTTTAGGCAGATAATACATCATATCAAAGTGGAGGTGAACACCAATGATGATATCTGTTACAGGGGCGTTTCCATGTGGAGAGCACGATTGGGAATGATTTTTTTTTGTTGCAGGCTCGACTCCCAGCTCAACATGGAGAACAAATTCTACAGGGCCAAGGAAAGAGAATCGAGGCAACCAGTTCGAAGGACAACTAGATACTCTCCTCTATATAAAACAAACAAAAACTAGACTTTTAAAATAGATCGTGATAAGGTTATAGTCACAGGTAATTCAAGAACTAATTACCAAAATATGTGCTTCATGCATATAAATATGTGTGTGTTTCCTTATTTTGGTAACGGATTTCTTTGGTTTAATGTAGAATATGGCGAGAATGAGAATGAGAATGAGAATGATGCAGTATGCAACTTGAAAAGCGCGATGAAGAAGAAGGACGCACCAGCAAGGTTTCTCAGGTGGAAAATATGTCACGTACACCCTTTATCGAATACTATAATCTCACCCATTCGAATTACAGGTTCGAATTGTATAATCTTACCCATGTATATTGGGTTTGATGTTGGAGAAAGTATTGAGAAAGTTACCACATTTGATAAGTTTACAGCTTTTTACTTCTCCTCCTCGTGTTCCACATTTACATGTATGTTATCAACGTTTATTTTGAGGGATCGTATTATTTGCAAAATGTTCCGACTTCAACTTTGTCCGAGAAATCAAATCTCTTTGTCGAGAAATTAAATCCCACATTTTAAAATTCTTTACCGGAGCTTTGTGCAAGACAAAGGACGACTCAAATAAACATGCAGGCGACAAAATAAAAGATACAAAATATATGGCTTATTTGTTAAGAAGAAGCTATTCGCTTTGCTGCTATGTCAGCATCGTTGCTTAAATCTTCGTAATATTTTGAAATGAAAACATTCTTCATTCTGTCCTAGCTCACAACACTTGCAATAGGGGTAATGATGGTCACCCGGTATGACCTGGAGAATGATTGATTTTGAATTACCAACAATAGTGATTTTCCTGTATATAGCCATGTATTTGAGGACTATTTCAGTTGACACAATATTGGATAGTTTGGGCGCTTGCAGTGGAAGATATCGAGACTACATAGACTACATGATTGACAGTAACCACAGACCAACATGAAACAATGTATTTAATGGATTAATGATAACGATATTCTCGTGTGGGACGATGATTATTTTCTTTATACAATTCAACTTTTCTTTTCGAAGAACCACGTCTAATTTGATGAAGCACTGTTTATACAGAGCCATCCTGAGTGTATATTGCACTCATACAATGAAAACAAGGTGTACATTTATCCACCAAAGATGGTGCTCCTATCCGAGGTTAAAGTACCTCATCACTACCGCTGTAGCAGCAAAAATAGACAATTGCGCTTGTCTGAGATTTCCTGCATATAAGTGTTCGTCACTGCAAGGGGCCCGCTTTGGCAAGGAACCAAAACCTCTGAAGCTCCAGTCAATGCTATATGACTTCCCTATTCTATTTATGCTTGACGATCGATGTCACCTGGACAATGTTTTTTTATTAGAAATTCGCTATGAAACATTAACCAAAATGGTAATAGCCGTTTATGTGCAAAATGTCACGACTGCACCATCTAACATCATTATCATTCCACATATCATCACCGCATTTACCAACTGATTCAATTTGATGGCTGAGTTGTGGCTAATCAAATCCGACTTAATCAAATCCCACATTTTAAAATTCTTTACCGGAGCACAAAGGACGACTCAAAAAATAAAAGATACAAAATATATCCTTTATATTAATATATGGCTACAGCCTGACTTCACAATCGGAAGCATTTTTCCAACCCTTCCCACGGTCAATCGGAAGTATTTGGAAGTGATTTGTGGGGGAACTCTTCTCGATAAACGGAATTCTATAGCAATCAACATAAACAAAAGGGCAAGTCTGACAACAGTTGAAAGTATATCTCTGACAAAAAAAAATCTTTATCTCTGAGAAAAAACATTAAAAAACTTCTGACAACCGTTGAAAGTATATCTCTGACCAAAAAACTCTTTATGTCTGAGAAAAAAAATTAAAAAACTTATTTCAAAGAAAACAATTTTTATCCTAAAAGTTAATAAGATTTTTATAAAAAAATAAAATAAAATCTATTTCATAGATGGTTAAATTACCTACCTGTTAAAAAAAAGCTTTGTCCTTTGCCCTTAGAATTCTGCAGAAGAGCTAAAATGTTAAAAAAGATGCCTCTGGAAAAAAAAAAATTAAATCTCAAAGTACAGTACCTGATCTTTGAAGACCTGATCTTTATCTTCAAAAGGCTATAGGGAAAAAAATCTCAAAGTAAAGTACATACCTGATCTTTATCTTCAAATTTAAGAATTAGATGAATTATATCACAAAAGGCTATAGGGTTTACCAATTATATTAACCCTATATTTTAAAAACCATATAGAGGTTAACTTTAGTCAAACTTCTTTTTTTTAATAATATTTCTTATATACATCTACTATGAGGATTAAACTCGAGTCAAATTTTTATAAAACTTTATTTTAATTTTTAGGAGTTAATTAAATTTATTAGAATTACTATATAATTTTAATTATATAAGAATTGATTAATTTCTTTCAAATTATTATAATATATTAACAAATAAACATTATATATTTTTAAAAATTGACTATGAGGGTTGGATTTATATTTTAAGTCTTTTAATTATATTGTTATATATATTTTTCGTAAAGTGAGGGAGACTCCGGATGGCTCGGCGGGTTGGTATTGCAATCATCAAACTCGCACACACTCAATGGACTCAGGTCAAACTACTACCTTTGTCCAGATTGAACACGCTCCAGAGGTTTGAACCTAGGTCTCCTCTTGGTAAGTGGCCAAAGTCTTATCAATCCACCTAACCCTTAGTAATACATATTGTATAAAAGTAAATTAAAATATTAATTATTTTAAAAATAAATAATTTTAATTATAAATATTTAAGTTAAGTATTAAAATTTTTAGTGGTATAAAAATCTTTGTTGTAGGTATAGGTCAGTTGCTAATTGTAGAGTCATAAAGAGTTACCTAGGTTCAATTCTTTGGACAATCGGGTCAGTTGACTTTATCTTTACTTTTAAATTAGGATTTATAATGGTTCTCTATGAAACCAAAAATAAAAATATAATTTTGATTGTTCAACCAATACTTTAACCATCACGTAACCAAACCCATTAAAAATAATGATTTTCATTCACTCAACCATTACTGACGTGACCAAACCCATTAAAAAAAATCTCTCTTTCTCTTTGTATGTTTATATAAAACTTATACCAAATTAATAACTTGTAATGCAAAATATGTTCTTCTCGTAGTATACATATATTTTATCATTCTTTTATAATGTTAACATTATTTTTTTATATATGTTTAAATAAAATTTATATCAAATTAATAATTTGTAATCTATTCTATGATATATGTTCTTTTCACACCATACATATATTTTATTATTATTTTTAAATATTAACATTGTCATTCCGGTGGGAGAGGTGGTGCTGTCACTATTCTTGTTTCGAGGTGGTACTCGAGTATTGTTTTTTGGGGATGTGACCCATCTAATCAAGTGGTATGGACTTTATTGGAATTGAATGGTAAGACTTTTGGAATAATTAATGTGTATGCCTCCACTGAGCTGCCTGACAGGTGTACTTTATGGTGGTGGATGGCTATTAATTTACCTTTCGCCACTTGGAAATTATGTGGTGATTTTAATATGGTTGAAAAATCTTTTGATAAAAAGAGTTTGGCACCTAACCGTTGGTGTGCTGGAGAGCGGGAAGCTTTTTATTTTTTGAAAAATAAGTTGAGTCTTTCTGACCCTATTATTTGTTATTCCCCTGCTGATTTTTATGACGCACAATGGTATACCTGGTCTAAATTTCAAGAAGGGGATGCTAGGGTTTTGAAATGCCTGGATAGAGCTATGCTTTCTGTCGATAATCATTTTAAATTTGCTCGTTTATCCCCTTCCTTGCCTACAGTTTTCATTTTCCTAGGCTCTACCTTGTCGAATCATGTTCCTATTATTTTTTCAATTGAGTCTACTCAGAGTTCCTCATGAACTTTTCCCTCCCAATTTTATTTGAATGTGTCCTTTCTGCATCATCTTGCTATGAAAGCTCATATTTTTTGAATGTGGAATATTTTACCCAAACCTTCTTCTTATTATGGTTGGATTGAATGGTGGAATTCTACTATAACCCGCACCACTTCTCTTCTTCGCTCTTTAGGAGTTGAGGTTGCCAAAAGAAGAAAGAAATCTAACCAAGTTCTGCATTCTGAGTTTGCAAAAGCCACACTCCATTTAGAGGCTGCCCCCTTTTTCTCGGATCTACAAGCTTATGTTGCAACTCTCCGCCATGAGCTGAGGAAAATTGACCTGTATGAAGCAAAAGGGGCTCAATTAAGATCCATACTCCACTGGTTGAAAGTGGGTGATAGAGTAACAAAAGAGTTTTTTCAACGGCTTTAACCTCCTGCATATACTACTCAGTTTGAAGCCATCCAAGTTAATGGACCCTATCTCACTGCTTTATCATATATAACCTCTACTTTTGTCAAGCATTATGAGCATGTTTTTGCCTCTCAAGGCCTTTCTGCTACTTGTCAAGCTGTTGTAGATGCTTGTTGTAATGTCATACCTCCTAAGCTCTCTGAGGCTCAGAGGGATTTTTGTGATACTCCTTTGACCCTTAGTGATCTTGAAGCTGCTTTATCTCAAATGGCCAATGACAAAGCACCTGGTCTGGATGGCTTTCCATGTGAATTTTATAAGGAGTGCTAGGATTTTGTTGGTTTCGATCTCCTTAGAGTCTATTAGGAAGCTATTTTAACTGGTTCTTTGGGATCCATTATTAATAAAGGCAATTTTAAGTTCATTTCCAAGGGATGAGATCCTCATATTCTTACCAATTGGAGGCCTATCACTTTGCTTAATGTTAGTTATAAGATTATTGCTAAAGCTTTGGCTCTTAAGATTCGACTTCTTCTCCCTCTTATCATTCGGTCGGAGCAGATTGGATTTGTTCAGGGGAGATACATTCTAGATAATGTGATTGGAGTCTGGGAAGGAATGGAATGGGCCTCCTTTTCTGGTCAAGATGTTTTGTTTATAAAAATTGACTTTGAAAAGGCATATGAAAATTTTGAATGGTTCTTTATTACTGTGATGCTTAAAGCTTTGGGTTTTGGCTAGTTTTTTATCAATTCAGTTCTCATGTATTTAGAGATGCTTTCGATGTGCTTACACTTGATGGTTGCCCATCCCAACGCATATAATTAGCCAGATCTATCATACAATGTTACCCTTTGGCTCCTTCCCTATTTATTCTTGCTTCTGAATCTTTTGGTTATCTGCTTGCTGATAGAGCCTCAAAAGGTCTTCTTAAGTGCATTGCTTTGCCTTATTTGAATTCGCAACTAATCAATGGATATTTTGATGATGATTATTTTCTTACTGTAGCATAGGATGAGCAATCTGTTTGTCAAGATCTTGATTGCATTGATATTTTTTATCAAGCTTCTGGCTCTAGTATTCAATGGAGAAAAACCTCCTGCAATAGATAATCTCGAAGGGTTATGCCTTCTTGGTTAGCTATTAAACCCTAGAGATGGATTCAACCTAGGGAAGTTTTTAAATTTCTTGGTATTCCCTTTGCTTTTCAAGGAAATCCTGCCAGACTTTGGGATTATGTGGTTGATAAAGTTAAAAAGAAGCTTCTGTATTGGTCTTCTAAGAAGCTTTCTTTAGCTGGAAAGTTTCAAATTTGCTCTAAGGTTTTGGCTTCTACTCATGTTTACTATTCTTCATGTTGGGTTCCTTCTGTTGCTTGTTATGCCAAGTTGGACAAATTGCTTCGATATTTCCTATGGTCTAATTCTGTTGGAAAGAAAGGGTTTCACAGGGTGGCATGGGAAATTTTTTGCCTCCTGAAGAAAGCTGGTGGCTTGGGTCTTTTTGACTGTCAAAATTTTTTTTTGCTCTTTGTGCTAAATGGATTTGTAGGGCACTTCAAGGGGATGAAATCTGGATGATTTTAGTCAGACATTGTCTTTCTACTGGTCTACCTTATGGTAGACATGTATGGAAAGGTTTAAACCCTCAAACCATTCTTACTGCATCTGTACCTATTAAAATTTTAGGCTCTTTTGTTATTCACAGTACTTGGAAATCTTGGGAGGCTCTTAAACCCTGTATTTCATGGAATGGAGGTAAGACTAAGGTTGGTGCTTTTGTTCCCCACCTTAATGTTTGTTGGTCCTCTGCTATTTTTTATCAAGGAGCACCTCTTGCTCAGGTACAGTGGATTCGAGTTCAATGATTTTTTAGAAAGGATATTGCTTACCTGTCTGATTTCATGAATTTTCATACTAGAGATTGGATCCCTTGGAATCATTTTATGCAATATTTCAGCTTATCTCCTATAGATAAGAGTACTTATGATGTTGTTGTGGATTCCACTCCTCTTATGATTTGGTCTAAGGTTTTTAGACATTATCAAAAACCATGGTGGTCTGACTGGTCTTGGCCTAATAAGCTTTATTTTATAAAATACAAACCCTCCTTGGGGTATTCTTGGCTATCTCTAATGGTTCCCATGTTAGATAAATTGAATGCCTAGTGGGACTTAGTCTCCTTGCAATCTCGATGGAGCGTAATATTCAAGGTTGTTTGGACCAAATTTCTTGACCCCAAACAAGCATTTTTTTCTTGGAGCTTATTGTTTAAGGGTCTTCCTATGGGGCAAAGGCTTCGGTATATGGGTGTTGACAATATTACTTGTATGAATTGTGAAGTTGAGTAGGACATTCTTTATTTGTTTTGGTCATGTCCTCGAGCCAAAGAAGCTTGGGATTGGATTCTTTCTTCCTTCAGTACCTACATGCTTGATACTTGTTCTTGGGTGTATGTTTTACTTGGTGACCCTCTCAGATTTAACGATAAACTTGGTGCAGTTTGGCAAAATTTTAGAGTGGGAATTTTGTTTCATCTATGGGAAACTCGGAATAAAATTGTTTTCCATCAGCAAGAACCTTATTTGCATTTTTCTCTTGCTAACAGATATATGGTTTTTTATGATTGTTGTTTTTAGATTCATATCCAAGTGGAGAAGGTGAATGTGGAGTTGTAGTATTTATGCACTTTGATGGACCACTGTAAAAATGCACCATGCACGGTGATTCACGTGCCTCGTGATGCTCCTCCCACCCGAAGGTGTCCTTAGTCTGTTGGTGTTGGGTCCCGAGACAACGGCCATTCACGTTCAGGTGGCAATGCTCAACACTAGCTACAACCTCCTCCTACTGCTAAATGCAACTTTGTAGGTGGTGCTTCTTCTTCCTATCCTAATTCTGGGTGGGATGTTTGTCCCTCGACTTTTGTTCATACCAATGCATGGGATTTGGCTGCTCGTTTTGTGCCTTTGACTCCAACGGTTAGTTGGGGAGATGGTTCTTCTTATCCTCCCCCGTAGGTTGTCGCGCCTCATGGGTAAACATAGATTCAAGAGGGTAATGGTGTTGTTGATGATGGTTGGGGATATTTTGATCCGGATAATGGTGGTAGTTGCGGCAGCATCGAATAATGCTTAAATGTTTGTAGGCCTACTTTATTTTTATGTCTACGATGTAATAGATTAAAGTTGTTTTGTTGTTGTCTTCCTAACTACGTGGTCAGCAGTTAGTGTGGTTTTGGATTCGGGGACTTGAGATGTGCTCAATTCCACCCACCCTTTTTGTATGATTAAGCCTCTTTAATATAAATCTTCTTCATTACTAAAAATATTAACATTGTTATCTCTTTATATATATGTTTAAATGAAAATTATACCACTTTATATATGTTTAAACAAAAATTATATCAAATTAACAATTTGTAATTCATTTATCAAGTGGTATTAGCTCAACCAGTTAAATATATTTCAAGGAGGAGACAGAGGTTCTAATTTTACCAAATAATATGTTTTGCTTTGAGCATACATATATTTTATTACTCTATTAGAATATTAATATTGTTATCTCTTTAAATTTATTTAAATAAAACTTATACTAAATTAATTATTTGTGATCCATTCATTAAGTGGCATTGGCTCAACCGGTTAGATTCCTTAACATTTCCATGAGGAGACATAGGTTCTAATCTTGACAAATGATACATGGATGATATCCAAACCAAACTTTGTTATAATACCACTATGGTGATAATATTGGGTGGGACCGGTTTCAATCCCATATAACCCATTAAAAAATTATAATCCATTCTAAATATGTTCTTTTACATTATATTAATTTAAGAACATACATATATTTTACATATTTTATTATTTTTTTTAAATGTTGACATTGTTAATATTAATTTTCTCTTGGTCCCATGGGGGATAGTGCAACGGTTCAGGCTTTGGCTCTTATTCAAGAGGTCCAATGTTCAAATCGCAACGTGGATGAGTGTGTGAGGAGGTGGATATGTGGTGACTATGTGTTAAATTCCCTATTGATAAGCATAGCTCTCAACATTATGAGGGGTCATGGTTGGGAGGAAATTGCTCAGCCCTGTACATTGGTTATTGGGATTTCATACACTAACCAAATAAAAAAATAAAAAATATTAATTTTATCCCAAGGGCTAGATGGATTGGTAAGTGCTTTTTTGGCTAGTCATTTACCAAGAGGACACCCAATTTCAAACCTTAGGGGTAACCTATTTGTAAAGATAGTAGTTTGGTCTGAATCCTCTAAGTGCATGTTAGAAAAATGATGACAGTATGAATTCTGAGTGACCTATGGTCCCCTTCATGTTAGGCTAACAATAACAAGTTGGAATATGTTTTGTGGGAGTAACCCCTATTATTTGAATCTTATGCTTGCCAATTACTAAAAATAGTGTGTTTGTAACCAACACTTATGTAACAAAAAACAAAAACAAAAAAAAATATTAAATTTATATTTAACTAGATTGTGTCCTTTTTTATGTTCATTTAAGAGCATATATATATATTTTACATATTTTATTATTCTTTTAAAATCTTAAAACTCTTAATATTTATTTTCTCCTTATCTATAAGGTATTAAGTTTAAATTTAATTAAATTGTGTTTCTTTATATTTCTTTTAGTGTGATATTTATTAAAGAAACAAAATAATCTCTTTTCACCTTTTAGCATTTACAAAGAAATATTTTCTCATGTTGAGAGTTTTTATTAAACAAAAATAATAATCTCTTAACACTTTTTCACCTTTTGGCCTTTACAAAAAGATATTTTATAATGTTGAAAATTTAAACCAATGTACTTATAGGATATGCATCAATAATAAGAGGAATATCACTAAAAAAGTGAAGGGATACAAATATTTAAGAGTATAAGATACGATAAAATAGGAATAAAATATTGTGCATATAAGGTTGATGTTTAAATGAGATTTTTTTCATAGAATGGTCCAAAAACGTTTATGTTGCTTTCCCAATTTTTTGATAGAATGGTCCAAAAACGTTTATGTTGCTTTCCCAATATATTTATAGATGGGCGTATGATGTACTAAAAAGGTTGTAGGGATAAATCATAACATATATAAAAATAATTTATGGATCATGATGTTGTGTCTAAGAACATAGATCCCAAGTTCATGGATCTTTAGAGGTTCTTGTAGGTATTTCTTTCGACGGCCTTTGTGTTGGACAAGAAAAAGTTTTAATTTTCTTTATTTGATAAAAGGATTTTTGAGAGGATACCCAAATCTTAATACATATGAATTAGATAAAGATCAAGGAAAAATCCATATCTTTCTCTATACAAAACTCAAACCAAAAGGAAACAAAAATCCTTGGTAAGAGTAGGGGGACTTGCCATCTTCCAATAGACTAACATCCAACTATTTTACCAGTAAAGACTTCAATTTTTAAAAGTTGATGTGAGTGAGATTCTGGCTGTTAGGGGTTTTGTTACCAGTCCTGGAGATGTTTTTCCTAAGAATGTAGATCATGTGTTTGTGGGTCTTGAGATGTTCTTGTAGGAAATCACTTTTGCAACTTTTGTGTTGGGCAAGAATAAGATTCAAATTTTAGATGCTAATATGAGCAAGATCTTGGCTACTAATGGTATATTTGTTGATACTAATTTGTCTAAGAACATGAATAATGTATTCATGGGTCCTCAGATGTTCTTGTAAATATTTCCTTCTATTGTCCTTGTGTTGAGTAGGAAAAAGTTTCAAATTTAAAATGTTGATGTGAATAGAAATATGACTATTAGTGGTCTAGTTGTTGATCCTAGAGTTGATTTATTTGAGAACATGGATCCGGGGTTCATGGATCCTAAGATGTTCTTGCAAGCAAATCCTTCCATGATGTTTATGTTAGGAGGGAAATTTTTTCAAATTTTAAATATAGAAGTGAATATTTTGGCTATTTGGGATCCTTTTTCGACCTGTGACCTAGGCGGAAAATATCCTCTTATTTTAAATTCAAATGTGAGTAGGTTTCTTGAAAATCCTTGTGAGTAAAATCCTAGAGGTGTTCGATCTGTTGGTATTGTGCCTTCTGGCTATGATGTGCTTTTGTATTCCCCTCTTGAGGGGACAAACCCTATGGATGCTTTCATCCTTAAGTCGTAGTTTCTTGGGAGTAATACAAGGGGTCAAGATGATTCCCTATCTCTAGCTAAAAATACAAACCTGTCCTTGGGTCTACTTGAGATCTAGTTGCCCTTTGGTTTGGGCAAAAATATTTTGTTAGCGATGGTGGATTCAAATTTTTCTAAAGATATCAACTTCTACATGTATTTTCCTTCTGGCTATGTTGTCACTCTACATCTGCCTCTTGATAGAAAGGTTCATGTATCCAAGGAAGCTCAAGTAGGGAAATACTTGGTTTTTGAATCCAATATTCATGTATATCTCTTTGAGCTACCCTAATTTTATGAAATTAAGAAAGTACTTGTAGTTTCTCCATGGAAACCTAAATCTAGAGAGGCCCCCATAGGAAATTTTCAAATTTTTTATTTAAGTTTGAACAGAAATTTGCAAGGCTGTTAGGAAATATCCACCCCTTTAGGAATGCATTTCTTGGTTTGGATAGGAAATTTTTAAATTTTGATTTAAATTTAAATGATATTTTAGTTGTAATCACAGATCCTAAATCTCTTCTTGGGATTCCTATCTTGTCTTGGCCTTTTGCTATAGTAGTTTGGTTTAGATCCTTTGGGATCTAGATTTCTTTGTAGTGCTTCTATTATGTTCTCTCTACTTCTAGGATCCTATTGTTATCATATCTTATATCATTTTTCTTTTTTTCTCTTTTGTGTTTCTTTTACAACCTCTTTTTTTAAGGCTCTATTTCTATTGTAAAAGGTTCAAAGACATTTGCAAAATCACTTTTGTAATTTGTAAAAGGTTTGGGGACCCTTTCAAAACCCTTTCTTCCACCTAATAAAAAATATATATGAAAATAATCATCAATTTTTTGAGTTTATATGTTCAAGATATTTCATAATTATCCCATTTTAGTGTCTAATTTTTTCATCCAAAGTGTTCTACTCTATTTTTTGAAATAAAAAAATAAAAATATATACTCTATTAAATATACCCTGGATTGGTAGATAAGAAAAGTGTAGTGTATGTTCTCTTGCATGAGGTATGTAGGATTGACTTGTTATATATGTAGAAGGTAAATCTTAATTCTTCAAGGGTCATGGCCTAGTGGTAATGATACTAACTAGTTATGAAGGTATTCATAGTGGATTTTAGGAGTTCAATCCATGATGCACATACCTAACATGTTGCTTGTGGATGTAGGTTGGTAAGGTATTTGTTGACCAAGGCTCATACTTAAGAAAATTACAGATAAGTATCATATTAAATGTTGCATTGACTTGTGTGTAGAGTTGTATTGTGGGTTGTACCATGTGGCATAGGTCTATGCTCGCTTCCACCCACAAATAGATATTAGATCACATAGTGTTGGTAACTTGAGTCATAATTCAAAATAATTTACAAATAAATCCACCCACTCAAATATTATATACAAAGCACAAACATAGATGAAAGAGAGAAATATACAGTGGGAAAATATAGGCACCATAAATAGTTACTATATTATCCAATGATTAGAATCACAACACTCTAAAACCTCAAATACATAAATTAATTTAACCTTAAGGTGACATAATAAGAGAGGTTTAAGGCTAATTACAAATTTATAAGGCGAGTTTAGCCATAAAAAGGTTAACCATGATCCATATGGATTGTATAATAAAATACTACAATAATTTTAATACATTGTATAATGAATGCCCTTATACCTATCTTAGACTACACCATATAATATTGTACTTGACCATGAATCAATTTACACTTTCAACACCCTCTTATAATATAAATTAATGGGCCATGGAGAGAAGACATTGATGATAATAATATATTTCCCCCATAATGGATGTTCTAGTAGATCTCAACAATTGATATAGATTTGTTTGAATCCCTATCATCATTTGGAATATGTCTATATATCTTTAGAAATTCAACCCCAATCCTTTGTAGTTTTAGCAAGCATTCTTTAGTGGGCATCTTTCTCTCTTGCAGTATCTACAAATGGTCATCCTCTTCTTTGAATACTTAGTCTCAACCTTAGGCACTTGTGCCCTTTTGTCTTAGCCTCTTTAAATTTGAATTTCTTTTCATGATCTTATCTTTGTGAAGTGTCACCACAATTCCTTACTGCAACTTAAAAATGAACTAGTTAAGAAAATATTAACAAAAAATAATAGTTTTTTTAGATTCCAAGATCATATGAACCATGAGGTTGAACATTTGAAAAGAAGGTGAGAGATTATAAAAAATAATTTTATGCATTCTATATTATCTTTCTTTTTGCCTTTAGAAGATACAATATTTGCTCTCAATACCTTAAATATTATAATATAGTCCTCAAAATTATCAAACTTAGTTAATTTGAAAGAAGAAATTTATAATTCCAAGTGACTTACAATATTTTTAGATAAATTATTCAATTTTGACCATACCTTAATAGGTTCACTTTCCTCTTTTATGTGGAAATATATTTTGGTTCAAGTAGCAACAAAAACATACCAAGAGCTTCTTTTAAATTTGATTAGAAGCAAATCCATACATTAATATCTTATATATAAAGTGTAAAAAAAGATAAAAGAGAAATATATATGGGCACCAATAGGAACCATAAATAGTTTCTAAATTATCCATAGATAATAATCACAATAGTTTGATGATTAAATGGATTCATGAGGGTACTTATATCAATACCAAAACCCCAAATATATAAATGAACTTAACATTGAGCTAACATAAAAAATAGGCTTTAAGGTTAATTAAGATTTTATAAGGTGGGTTTAACCATAACAAGGTTAACTGCATCCCATAGGACTTACACAATAAAATATTATAGTAAATTAAATATATTTTACAATGAATGACCTTAGGCCTATCTAATATTAAATATTATATGTTGGGAAGCATGGTGTACTAGTTACCTCAATGGCCTAATGATGAAGAGTTTGGAACTTTGAATAGAGGTCCAAGGTTTGAATCATAGAGGGGGTAGGGTTGTACACCATGCTTTAGTAACTAGAGTATGATTAGTAAGAATATATTAGGTAAACAACATCCTCTATGAGGGTCATCTCATATGGTCTATGGTATTATTGACATGAAGAATTGCTTTACCCTTTACCCTTTTTTGTGGGTATATCTCTTCATCAATGATTGCTACTGTATCCTCTTAAAAGATGCACCACATGTTCTTGTTACATAATAGGCCAAAAATTTGAGTTGACCAAATACTATAATTTCATCTATTTAGATGATAAACTAGGGCTTAATAATATATCTTGCATAATATAACCCCTAACACCATATCAAGTCTATGAACTAAAGCCACTACTGTGTAGAGCTCAAAAAATTATGTGAACTAAAAAAAAAGATAAAAATGCTTCCATATGAAAATTTATGGCCTTTAGAAGTTTTGCCCTAATGAACATAAAAAAAAATTAAAGCTTCAAACCATAGATAAGAAAATTTCAATTGTTTGCTACCACTTGGAAATTCATTATTGACTAGTGCCTTCCACTTATTAGTTGCAAATTTAGTGCCTCTAAATATTTACAACTATGATAATTGTCCTTTTTTGATTGGCTTGAATTTTGTATATATATTTAAAAAGGTTATATGTGGTATACAGTGATGCCTTGCCATATTGATCAATAAGTCATCCATATCTAAGTTAGAGATTTGATCTTGAGTTAGTCAAAAGCTAAGCCTTTCCCACTAACTAGTTTCCCTTGATAAGCATTAAGGCTCAAAAATTTTAAATCATATTTTAACCTTTCTTTCATGATTTAGACCTCCAAAGAAAATAATATTTATTGATAAAATTTAACATCATGATTCCTGCCTCCTAAAACACTTTTGTTGGTCCCTATGACAATGAGTTTCTTCAAGCATAAATAATTGGCCTATTAAAGAAGTCTATCCTTCTAACCAATGTCTCTTGGTGGGAGCAAAATGACATAGGTGAATGTACTAAACTCTACAACTCTTCTTGCTTTTATATCTTTCCACCTTGCTTCTTTCATCAAGCTACATATAATTTTTTTTCAAAGTCTTAATGTTTTTTTGATTAGGTGGGTTGCTTCCTTGGTAATAAACAATTGATTAGCCTCGACTCGAACCTACCACCTTCATGTTGTTTTGGCCCCATGAGAGCCATCCCATCCATGTTTGTACCTCTTACCATTAAAGTTAAGTGTGTTCTTCTCTAATATAAAACCTTATATAATGGTACCAAACCCCTAGCCAAAATTCATATGTGATATTGTTTTCTAAAACTCAAAAAATGATACCAAAAGCACTCTTTGAATCCTACAACCTTGGATCACATTTGGCCTTAAAACATAATATTTTTTATCTAAAATTGAACTCAAGCAATATAAAATTTTAGAGGAGCATAGAAGATAATGATGAAGAGATGAAACCTACAAGAAAAAAGAGAAATTTAGATGTAAAACCATGGAATAAATATGGGGGGGGTTTCCAGGTGATTGTTGGTTTTTTTTACCTTTGGGGGGAGGGTGCAGTGTGTTCTGCTTTTTTTTTTTTTGGGGGGCTTTTAGACATGGGGTCTCTTGGGTTTTTGTCTTTTTTTTCTTTTCTAATTGTGTTGCTTTTTTTTTTTCCCGGGGGTTTGTCGGTTTTTTTTTTTGTGTTTTTTGGTTTGTGTTTTTTGTTGTGTCCTTTTTGTGGGTGCTTTTTCTGTTTTTTCTTTTGGCTTGTGTGGTTTTTTTGTTGTTTTTTTTTGTTTTTGTTTTGTTTTTTTTTGTGTTTTTGTTTTTTTTGTTTTTGTTGTTTTGTTTTTTTTTTTTTTTTTTTTTTTTTTGGGGGGGGGGGGGGGGTGGGTTGGGGGGGGGGGTGGGGTGGGGGGTGGGTGGCGGGGGGGGACTTTAGTCACTAACTCTTTGTTGTTTTTTTTTTTTTTTCTTTTTTTTTTTTTTTTTTTTTTTTTTTTTTTTTTGTTTTTTTTGTGTTTTTTTTTTTGTTTTTGGGGGGGGGGGGGGGGGGGGGGTTTTTGTTGTTTTTTTTGTTTTGTGTGTGTTTTGTTTTTGTTTGTTTTGTGTGGTGTTTGTTGGTTTTTGTTGGTTGTGTGGTTTTTTTGGGTTTGTTGTTTTGGTGTTGGTGTTGTTTTTTGGTTGGTTTTTTTGTTGTGGTTGTGGTTTGTGTTGGGTTTTTTGTTGTTTTTTTTTTTTTTTGGTTGTGTTGGGTTTGTGTGGGTTTTGGTTGGTGTGTTGTTGGTGGGGGTTGTGTTTGGTTTTTGGGTTTTGTTTGGTTGGGTGGTGGTTGGGTTTTGGGGTGTTTGGGTTTGGTTGGTGTGGGTTTTTGGGTGTTTGGTTGGGGGTTTGGTTGGGTTTTTGTTTGTGGTTTGTTGTTGGGGTGGTTGTGGTTGGGGTTTTTTGGGTTTGTTTTGTGTGTGGGGTTTGGTGGTGTTTTGGGGGTGGGGGGGTGTTTTTTTTGGGTGGGGTTGGTGGTTGGGGGGGGTGGTGTGGTTGGGGTGGTGGGTGTTTTTGTGTTTGTTTGGGTTTGTGGGTTGGGTTGTTTTTGTTTGTTGGGGGGTTTGTGGGTGTGGTGTTGGGGTTGGTGGTGGGGGGGGTGTGGGTGGTTGGGTTAATCAAACCTAATAACACAAAATGCAATCTAAAAATAATCTAAAATTCTCTAAAAATTAAAATAGGACTTGGAGGTGCTCCCAAGTGGCCTCCCACCGTTGGCACTTGATTTTGGAGCCAATCCACTAGGGATGGGCCCAAACCTCTTAGGATTGGGTCGCAATTGTTGGTTTAGGTGTCCATGTGTTGGATTTGGGTCAGGTTCGAGATTGCAAAGGCCACCCACAACCTCCCTTCAAAAGAGATTGGTGGATGTGGGAAGGTGAACAAAAGGATGCAAGTGGGTCTTCAACTCGATAGCACTTCTTCTTTAAACTCTTCTCCCCTTATCTTGTGTGAAATAGTCCCACCTTTTATAACCCATGGGGTCTCTTTTGGGGAAGCACAAATGCCATGTGTTGGTCATAGCGCCATGTGGCGCTTTTCTTCCTATGAGGGAGGAGTCCTCCTTGACTTGGGCTTTGATAATGCCTTTTGTGATATCTTCTAATGCCCCTTCCACCTACACATGCGTGCAAGTAGGAGTCATCATGGTTGGATGCCACTTGGCACCATTTGTCTTTTGGTTGCTTAAATTCGTCCCACACGATCGGTGGATTCTATTTTGTCGTCTGTGATACGATTGGGCAAATTCCAAGTGTGCCAAATTCTTCTTGACCTTACAAAATTGCTATGAAAGTGGTTAAGACCTTTAACCTCTCGAGCTACCCCCTAGATGTCAAGTCGTTGTTTGCACCTAATCGGATGTTTTTCACAAAATAACCTTCTTTGCTTTTTGTATTAAAAGTGTACATGAATCTTTGAAAAATAAATTTTCTTAAACATTGAAAGAAAGATCAAAATATTTGAGTTAAATTTTTGTGTGACCAAATAATGGGACTCCATACCTATTATATTACCATGTTATAAGTCACAATATTTTCTAAAAATGAATAGAAGCAATCAATACACTCAAATCCTATACAAAAATTTTAAATAAGGATAACAAATAGAAATATATAGTGGGAATTCATAGGCACCATAAATATTCACTATATTATCCATAGATAAAAATCACAACACTTCAAGGATTAAATGATGGAGTGGTAGTGATATTTATATGAATACTAAAATCCCAAATACATAAATAAATTAACTTAAGTCAACATAACAAAAGAGGCTTTAAGGTTAATTACAAGTTTATAAGTTGTATTTAACCATAGAAATGTTAACAATGGCCGATAGGGATTGCATTATAAAAATATTACAATAAATTAAATATATTTTATGATGAATTTCCTTAGACCTATCCAAGATTACATCACACAATATTATCTTTGGTCTTTAATTAGATTGAACATTCAACAATATGGTGGTTTCAAAGAGACCTATAGGTCATGTGGATAGTTGGACATATGTTGAGACTTGGAAACTAGGGGGTTTGTAGTTCAAACTTTCACCCCTTCCTTTTTTTGGAGCTATATATTAAGAGTTTTATTAGATATTTTTGTTAACATGGTGGGACATGAGTTTGATATAGCATACAATTTGAGGTTATACACCAATTATTTAGAATATAAAGTAGGAAGAATCCAATCCATAAATTCCAAATTTAAAATCAATAATATCTCATTCATCCAATCACCTATATAATTAGAAAATATATGACACCCCTTAATTAACTAAATCAACAATAATTTATATTAGTGGATTTGCTAGAGGTAATACTTTTTTATAAATATACCTACAAATTTTGTGTACAAATGGAACCCCCTCATTAGTGATATTAACAAAACTTGTCAATAGTGAACTCATTGGATGCAATGATTACTTTCCTAGTAACCTATACAATCAACACACAGGTGGCACCCCTTATCACCAAAATAAGCAACACTTTATTATAGAATATATTACAGTGTTGGGTACATATCAATGTACCACATTTGGTATATTACTAGAGTAGGCATTTACTTTAAAGTTATGTAGTTACTTCATCATGTAATAAATGCACAATTGTTAGAATGTGCAATGATGTAAATATACATGTAATCCACGTGTACATGAGTCATAGGATAGAGTCAAAGATAGAGTAAGGGTCAAGGAACCTATCTTCCTATATGAAGGTCTTATAGTGACTGAAATAGAGAGGGGAGATAATATAGAGAGTGCATAGTATATATTAGTAGTGTGATACAATGTAGTCTTTTCATATCAGTTTATGGAGTGTTCATGTCCTCCATTAGACTGCATTGTACTATTTTTTTGAGGTTTCATTAATGGTATATTTTTGAGTTATTGTAAAATTTTATCTCCTTATTTTCCTACATATTATAGTGTCATTATCATATAGATATCTTAGCTTTCTTATATTGCATCTTGTGGTTGCATTTCCTATATCATATACTCATTAAAATATAATAGTGGGGTCATAGCACATGGTAGATTAGATAGGATATAGGGGGATCCACAAGTGAGATTGAGAAAAATCCAAATGTCTCATTTCCAGAAATTCTAATATTGCATTTGGCTAGAGTATTTCCACAGGGTTATAGAAAACTTGTGAAGACTAGGACTCAGTATAAATTCCACTAGATTTATAAATCAACTAGTGAAGATAGGTTATCCTTAGATATAGAGTTTCTTCCATTACAATCCTAATACTTTGTTGTAGGAAAAAGAAGATTTAAAGAAATTTGGGAAGCTTCCTACAAAAGAGCTAGGAAGAATATCTTCTTTAGAATAAATCCAACACCATAAGAAACAAATAAAAGAATAATAAAATAATGAATATTTGGAGGCCTAAAAAAAAGGTCTCGTTACTATAGATTGCAGACCTGTAGAGTGCAAAAGAAGAAAAGGTCATAGGAACCTTGTTATAGATTTGAGGAAGAGAAGAAGACCCCAGTGAAGAGTCTCGATGAAGATAGAATATTGGTGATCTGAAATGTAGATTGAATACTTTACCCTAAATAAGTTGAATAGACCCTTTGACGGTCCAGTTAAAGAACTCCTAGGTTTGGAAGATTGGAGGATGGTGATATGCATTAAATATTGTAGATTGTAAAGTAGAAAATGACTAGCAAAAGCCCTATTCTTCATTTTTGAAGTAGTAGAATTCAAATATTCAAGAGGAATATCTCATTGCCAACACTTCCACAATAGAAGGTTAAAGGAAAGGTCTCATTGGGAAGACCAAAGAAGCTATGATATTGAAGATCTTGGAGAGGTCTTAAGGAGAAATAAGGAGAATTTTTGGTGAGCCTCATTGAAGGAGATTCAAAGAAGACCATTAAAGGAGTTCCTAGGATTAATCATTGGAGACATTTACCACCAAGGAGAAGTTCCTAATAAAGAAATAACTTGAGATAATTTTCACCATCTGAAAACAAGCCTAAGAGAGAAGGATTTGGCAAGGACTTTGCCAATTTTTGGAAGAGATTGGTGAAGACATAAAGACTTTTAAATTTTGGATAATAAGCCCTTGATTTAAGTCAAAATTTTATAAGGAGGCTGAAGGAGAAATGAGTCATACATTACTACCAAACCTAAGAGGTTTGAATATTGCCTTTGAAGGCTAGCAGGCTTGTTCAGAGATAGGGGTTTCCTAAATCTTCAATAGGAATACTGAAAGGGTTCTTGAAGGAAAATTTAGCTATGATTTGAATGATTTCTCTTCCAATTTGAAGTTTCAAGGATAAAATTTTAGTACAAAAATTGACTGCAAAAGAGCAACAATTAGGATAATATTACTAGCTATAAAACTTTAGATTTGGAGAGTGCATACTGAAGGAGAATTGCAGTAACCTACTATAGTTTTAGGTAGAAAGTTAGGGGTTTTTCAAGGTTTCAAATAGATTATTTAGAGATATATTTTAGAAAATAAAGTAGAGTTTCAAGTTCGTCCAGTTAATGGCAACAATTTGGCGAATCAAATCAGTAAGACATCCAGCATCAGAGATCTTAAAGGTAAACAACTTGGGTGCAAAAGGTTCATTAGTTGAACTTTAATTTTTTGGTTTATTAAGATTTTTTAAGCACCATATTAGTTTAAAATTTACAAGGAGTGGATTCATATTATATTCTTCAAGGAAGTGCCGAAGAGATTTTCTCTTAATGTCATTACATGCACATTAAAATAGGAGTTAGATATATTTCAATAGAAAGAAAAGTATCATCTTCCTATTATTTAGTTGAAGTAAATAAGACTACATTAAAGTATAAATAGTTCATAGTGCATATTTTGAGTTACTTTATGGGTTAATTTATAGGATTAATAAGGAGAAACTATTATTGCACTATGTTAGTTATTCAAATTTCACTAAGGATTTTTAGTTAAAGTGAGCATTATTTTAAAGTTAACCCTCTAAAATTAGTTGCATGGTTAAGAGCTTGGATTTATTGGTGCTAAATTTATCCAAGTAAAGAGTTAGGTTTTAGTTTTGTCTAGCAAGGAGGGAAACAATAAAATACATCTTGCTCTCAAGGATTGGAGCAGAGAGCTAACATATCTAAGAAGCAAGGAATAGATTCAAAAGTAGATGTATAACTTTTGTGGAAAATAAGAGATTTAATCCTATCTATTGCAAAAGTGTTTGCATTACATTGGCACCAGTTTTATTCTTTTGAATATAGTGAAAGTGGAAAAAATAAATAGTGTCCTAAAAACACTACAATAGGTAGTAAAGTAGGTAGTAAAGTATAGTCTTAAAGCAACCATTTTAGGTAGAGAAATTTAGCCAACCTAGGACTCATAAGCATCAGGTTCGAGGTGTGTAAAGACACCAGGTCAAGGGCCATAGGTTTGTAGAATGATCGTTTATCATTGCAGATCTAGTGACCTACATCATAATCAAAGAATCCATGTAACAGAGTATAGTTAACTATAGCAAAGCAACATAAAATATTGAGGTGGAAGAAAGAAGTGTGTTACCCAAACCACTAGCTAAGAGCACAGTGTAGAAGCACTCAAAATCCACCATCACTATAAATGAATGACCAACGAGAATGACCAGCGAGAACCATCAGTGCTTAGGTAAGACAAATGAGCAACTAGAGCCACTATTATAGTATGAAGAATACCAAATAATATCATCACATAGAAGCATCATGGATACACCATCGCTAAAGCTAACTTGATGAAGAAGGAATTCCATCCGATGCAAAGGAAAGAACATTAGAAACAATACAAACAACTTGCATTATATGGCATTAAAGTGTTGGAAATAAGAAGGTGTTGGAAGCATGATTTCATGCAAGGGAAGATGTTCCACTTACCATATCAAAGTAGGGAACATAATGAAATTTAGATTTTTAGACATCTTCCATAATGCCCATTACACAACGTATATGAAGGAGGATCCCAACGATGAAATAACACTCATATTAGAGCATTGAGAGTAGAAGTAACACTCATCATGGAGCGTATTATTTTTCATGAGAGACTGATATTCTACATCCATGGCAGCCTTCCACTATGGCTCACCAAGTGCATTTTGAACCTTTGTAGGTTCATTTGCATCCAATGTGGACATATAAACCCTTTCATCTTCCATATCTTCTTCTCTATCATTTTTTGTATCAACTAAAAAATCATCAAAGTGTTGGCAAAGTTCATCAACCTCTGAAGTAGATGCCTCTGCTCTCATTTGCTAAGTCATACTGCGAGTACATGGGCTATCTAGAGATATATCTGGAAGTGAATTCAAATTAGAATATCTCAAAGTGCTAGTATACCATTTTGGTACTTTCTGTTGTTGCTATTGAAGTTGAACCTTTTTCTTAGGTTCTTCTTCATATAGGTATACTACTGTAGACGTATCATTTGATGTGAAAGCTTCATCAAATACAACATCTCAACTTAAGTGTGTTTTCTTGGTCTTAGGATCAATCAGTAGATATCCTTTTTAATGCTCATCATAGCCAAGAAAGATACACTACAGGGTTTTCTCATCCAACTTCTTCCTTTTTTCTTTAGGTATATGCATAAATGCCTTACACCCAAAAATATTTAGATGAGAAATGGAGGGCTTCTTACCACTCCAATATTCTTGAGGAGTCTTTCCTTGTAGAGCCTTTGTGGTAGCTCTATTAAGAAGGTATGTAGCTATATTTACTTCTTCTACCCAATACTGTTGCTCAAGATGTGCTCCCTTAAGCATACATCAAACCATTTCCATAATAGAATAGTTCCTTCTTTCAACTACTCCATTTTTTTGTGCAGTATAAGCAATTTTCAACTGTCTCTTAATCCCATGTGTATTCAAAAATTATGAAAAATATTTGGAGGTATATTCCCCCCCTCGATCTAAGCAGAGGGTCTTAATGAAACATCCTGAATCCTTCTCAACCTGCTTCTTTAACTATTGAAAATATAGCAATGTCTCTGACTTCAATTGCAGGAATAAAATCCACATCTTTCGTGAGTGATCATCAACAAATAATTGAAAATACCTCTTACCACCATAGCTTTTGGGCATAGGACCGCACAGATCACTGCGTATCAATTCTAATGGTTTTGTAGCTCTAGAAGAGCTTGATTCAAATGGTACCCGGTGTTGCTTACCTACTAAGAAATATGGATAGACTAGTAATGTGGATGAAAAGTTGGGGAGACCTTTAACCATATCATATTTTATCAACTTGAGCAAATAACCATAACTTCGATGCCCATATCTTCTATGCCAGAGAGAAGTGGCCTCCTTTGTAGTTGTATATAGAGCAACATGAGGTGTTGAAAGAGCATCTAGAATGAATAAGCCATGTTTTTAGGAACCAGTTGCGACATGTTTAACTTGGTGGGTTACAAAACATTTATTCTTTCCTTTCACAACTTGAAACATAACATCCATTATTTTATCCAACATCTGAGGAATAGACAACAGATTATTGGCTAGTCCAGGGACATAGAGAACCTGCTCTATCTTATATTTTCCATCTGGAAAAGTAACAAAAACTTTCCCTTCACCTTTGAATTGGTAGACTTGATTGTCAGCAATGGTGACTGGCTTTCCTTCTTTCTCCTCAAATGTGTCAAACCATGATTTGTCTCCAATCATGTGCTTACTAGCTTTTGAATCAATATACCATACAACATCTATTTGGGAAGATGAAGTATTATTCATAAGCACCTTGTGTGCTCTTTCAGAGTTAGAATCTAAATTTGCCCTAGATGATTCTGAGTCTGAGTTGGAGTCAGCCATAGAAACATGTCCCTTTGTTTGATTATTATTCTTTTTATATTTTTGTTTCTCTTTCCCTTTATTTCGATAGGATTGATCATTTGGTTGCTTGTTTTTGAAACAACACCTATTGGTGTCATGATTATTCATATCATAAATATTACAATATTTGTCCTTATGCTGATTTTGTTTTCCTTTACCCTTGAAAGAAGAACCCTCTTTTTGAAACTGACCTTGTTTCTTACCCTTTTATTGAGTGTAAAGTGCATTGTATGGCACTTCATCTTTCTAAAACTGATTTGCCTCCTCAGTCTAAAGCAAATATACCAACTCTATAAAGGATACTTGTCTACCAAAAAATTTGAGAGAGGTGATTAACATATTAGATGAATCTATCAATGCTCTCAAGATGACAGAGTTTAAGACATCATCATCGACTAGATTTCCCATTGTATTCAATTTGGCTTTCAAGTCTGCCACTCTGCAAAGGAATATATCAACTATCTCTCCAGAATTCATACTGAGAGTATGTAGTTGAGTTTGAAGGTGTATAATGGTGGACTGATTCTTTCCTTCATACATAGTAATCAAGGCATCCCAAGATATCTTACTAGTTTTGGCATCATAGATACAAGGCTTAACCTCATCTGTAATAGCAAGCAAGAGAAACATGAGATATCTTTTGTCTTTCTTATCCCAAGCATCTTGGTTTGTTCCTTCTATTTGAGGATGTGATGTAGTGCCATTCATTACATCCCATAAATCTTCCACTTAAATAATTGCTTTCATCTTTGTCTTCCATGGAACAAAGTTAGAACCTTTCAACAACTATGAATTTGAGAGATATTTGTGAACAGTGTCCATTGTGAAGGTTCCTTATATCACCAATTGATCTCCCTTTCTTTATACTTATCGGATCTATACATTGTAACCACTCAATATATACTCGCCATTACGTGAGGGAGACTGTAGGTATATATGAACAGTATACCACTCAATATGTACCCGCCCTTATATGAGGGAGACTATAAGTACATATGAGAAGCATGATATATTGAACTTAGGTGATACTGAAAGGGCATCATGTTGTTAATGACATCTACCATAGAAAGTTTCTTCCGCATGCGTGGGACGTAACTTCCCCTAAACACTTTAGAAAAACCTTCGTCAATAGTTACGCCTAACAACAATCATGATGTGGGTATGAAATGGAGTGAACAATAGAATTGGTTTGCCTTATTTCTCCTCGATGATTGATAGAGAACAAGATCAGACATCATTTTTGTAGCTATATTAGGTGCCAGATATAGTATTCCAAAGCACGACAACATTACCTGTAAGTATGGACCAGAGGTATCACAGATATCGAATGTTGCTATGCAATAAATTGCACAAATAGGTATATAAATTTGGGGTCTTTTCTTTAGCTTTTAGTGTATGATTGTTAATGCGAGAAAATAAGGAATTTAAATGCAAATAAACAACCATAAATACCCATAAATTTGACTACCTTAGGTGTCGGTTTCCATTGAGAATGCACCTATTACAATACCAGTTTTCTAGTTTTTTTCAATTGTATTCCCCCTTTTTTTCTTAAAAATTTGTAAGTTGTCTTTCCAAATACTAGTTTTATTTCCTTTAGTATTCCTTCCTTTGTCTTAAAATTTTGCATAGAAAGAAAGTGTAAGATTCCCCCCTCTTTTTGTTTGTGGTGCAAAAGAAACAAGGAGAACAAGGAATAATAGAAAAACCTTTGAAAAACAACTTATCTCTCCAAAAAAAAACTTGGAAAGAAAAATACTAAGGAGAAAAAAATACCCAATAATTGAAGTCGTCAAAAAAAAATTGCTTTGGGTGTCAAAATATGGGTGTTGGGCATCAAACAACACATTCAAGGCATCAAACAGCGTACTCAAGGCATCAAACAGTGCACTCAAGGTGTCAAGCAGTGCACTCAGGGCATCAACCAGCGAACGCAAGGTGTCAATAGTGAACAGAGGCGTCAACAATGAACAAGGGCATCAAAAATGGGTCACGATGTCAAATGAGTCACGTTGGGTGTCAAAAATGTCAACCCCATGAGAATCTAACCATGGACCTTGTCCACTTCACACCACAGTCTTACCACTCACACCACCGAATGGTTGGGAATGAAAATATACCTTGAAGGTCTTATTGTTCTCCAAGAATTTGAAGAAAAATTAAATATATTGGCTTTTATTATCCCACATTCGGTAGGATGGGTGCCTATGTGGTAAATAAAACATGAATCAGGCAACTAGTTAAGTGATTGCCTTCGGGCAATCATCACTTTCATATTTTGCCCTTCTCAACTGCCACTTGTCCTTCGTGAACCCCATCTTGTGCCCTGGAAATGCCATGTCACAGTGCTTACCCAATCACACTTGTCCACATCAGTCATAGTGCTTGTCCAATTACGCTTGAAAGCCACATCATAGTGCTTACCTAGTCACACTTGTTCGAGTCAGCCGTAGTGTTTGTCTAGTCACGCTTATATCCATGCTAGCCAAGGTCTCGAACTGCGTGCTCTGTTTAGTTTTTATTTTTGTGTTGTCTCAGGCCTACGTCTGCATCCTTCACGTGCTCCATATAGTCTCTGCTTCGTGCTCCAATCGATCGGGTGGTATCTTCTATTGTCTTTGGATTGTGTTTGTGTCCTTCTGATCGCCAAGAAGTCTACGTCCTTTTGATCACCAATAATCGAAGAGGTTGGAGTAGTTAGCTATTCGAACAACCTTAACCAACTAATATTGGTCTGTGGATCTAGTACCATGTTGAATTCGGTGAAGCAAGGATTCATTGCAATTCAATTAGAATATAAGGATTACAAATAAGTTGGTTTGATTAACCAACTTGGTGGTTATGTGTAACCAACCTGGAGAGCGCCTACGTGCGCTATGTTTTTATAATCCCCCCTTAATGCATAGCCTAAACAATAATGGAATATGAATATAAGCATATGCTAACAATAAATGCACAAGTGTTAGAATATATAGTGATGTAAATGTGCATGTAGTCCATATGTACATGAGTCATAGGATAGAGTAAAATATATAGTAAGGGCCAAGGAACCTATATTCGTATATAAAGGCCTTATAGTGAGTGAAATAGAGAGGGGATATAATATATAGAGGGCATAGTATATATTAGTAGTGTGATACAATGTAGTCTTTTCATATCAATTTATGGAGTTTTCATGTCCTCCATTATATTGCATTGTACTATTTTTATGAGATTTCATTAATGGCATAAACCAAACTCTAAAAATACTATAAAGAAACTAAAATGTGGGAGAATATATCTAATAATATCTTGAAGAAATCAATGTGTAGTTTTTGTAATAAGAAAATACCTAAGGTAAGATTTTATTGGTAGAAAGTAAAGATGCCTAAGGAATTATCCAAGAAGAATTGGTGTTAATGCTTCTATATTATTTGCATATAGATATTATTATTGTGGGGAAGAGACCTCACATGCATATTTTGTTGTTCATTTAACCTAGTGGATCATATTTAGAAGATCAATATTTAAGGAAACATGACATATGATATAGTATAACTATCTTTTGACTAACTATAACAAAAAATATCTTGGTGAGCATGTAGTCATTAGAGACTATTATTTATTATAGATATCTAGATGTGATGAATTGACTCTTATATCCTTATAATTCAATAAAGTACCTCATATTTCAAGTATGGGCCCTACTCCTTTTTTGGTTTATCATGTCACTTATTACTAATAAAAGATGGAATATTTGCTTAACATATGATTAATTACATTAATGGTGGTTTTAAGATAACAACTTTAGGGTATTTTGATAAGTCTATTCATATGTATAATCTTGGTGGATACCCTCCCTCTTATTCTTCCTCAAAGAAGAATAGTTGTATTGCTATTATGGCCATGGCAGATGAAATCAAGAAGCACAAACATAATAGGTTTGTGCATATCAACTTTACATCCATAAGATAATTGATTAAAATTTAGACATAGAGGGTCTTCATTATATTAATCCCCTAAGGTTTTTGGGGGGATGAATTTTGGGGAAGCAACATCGAGATATTTTCTTAAAAGATAAAGTTAAACATACTACATAATAATTAGAGCTCATAAATAATTATATTTATGGATTGATGAATTCTTATTCTCTTTCTAAGAAAAGGTATTTTCTCATATTTGTTGACTATTTATCCAAAACCTTATAACCTCAAAAATTTGGATTTTTCTTATTAAAAGTATTGTACTAAATATCTCCCTACAAATAATAAAAAGAAAACCATAACTCTTTAGATTACTTTAAATTTTTAAATTTTGTAATAAAATCAAACATATTTCTTATTCAATTCATGGATTATATACAATGAAACAAAATCAAATTAGCCTGTAACTAGAACAACCTAAGATATTCAAACATAAGATATTCAAGATAACCTAAATAACCTAATCTAGGCATTTGCTAATAATATTACAGCACAAGCTTATTTGAAGGATAAGTTATGGTATACAAAATAATAAATGATGTAATAATATATGCTATACAACTATAGCCTAACATCCCTCTCTTATTACATTATTTAATGTACATTGAGAGATTTAAAACAACTTGAATTTGAAACATGCAAGTGCCTTAGTGAAGACGTCTACAACATTGTTCATCGATGGGAATGTATTGGAGCTTAATATTGTGCTTTGGAACTTTATCTTTAATAAAGTGATATTTTCTATCAATATGCTTGGTTCATTCATGGAACACTGGATTCTTGAAAAATTTTAAAAAACCTTGGTTATCGCAATTCAAGTGGATTGGAAGATTCTTTGGAATGCCCATACTTGAAACAATGCAACATAACCATATTACCTCGCACACTACTCCTCGTGTTGCATGATACTCTGCCTTTATAGATAAAAATGCTACAACTTGTTACTTCTTGTTGTGCCAAGAGACAAGACAAGATCCAAGATGAAATACATATCCTAACATTAATTTTCAATCATCTATAGATCCAACATAATATGATTTCGTGTATCCTTTCAAGAAGAACTTATCATTCTTCTCATAATCCATGCCAGATTATGGTGTACCATAGATATAGTGAAGAACTCATTTTACTACTTTCCAATGACTAACCTTAGGTTCCTGCATGAACCTCGAAAGATAGATTACAAAAAAATTATATATGATCTAGGATTCATCATATATATGAGACTCCCAATAAACTATTGATAGAGAGTTTCATACTTCATTTGTGTAACCTTGATGTGGTTCTTTTTTTGCACAACTAAGCCAAGACATAATGGAGAAGTCTAAGATCTATCATTTCAAATGAATTTTTCAAGTTGCCCTTCACTACTACAATCATCTCTTTTGAACTGCCAATGATGATCAGATCATCTACATAGAGCACATGGAATACTATTTTAGAACCAACCTTCTTGAAGTAGATATTGGTATCTAATGGAATTCTCTTGAATCCATGTTGTAGACAGTGACAATCTATTTTTATGTACCAAGCTCTTAGAGCTTATTTCAACCCATACAAGGACTTTCTTAGTTTCTAAAATTTTTGTTCTTGTCCTTGTACAACAAATCCTTTAGGTTTATTCATGTACACTTCTTCTTATAAATCACCATTTAATAAGGCACTCTTCACATCCATATAATGAAGCTTCCATCCAAATTGTGTTGTCATTACATAGAGTACACAAATGGTAGTCATTTTTGTAGTTGGTGTGAATATCTCTTCATAGTCTATACCTCATTTTTTAGCATAGACCTTTGCAACAAGGTGAAATTTATGCTTATTAATAGTTCCATCTGCCTTATACTTGAATTTGTATACACATTTGCATCCAATGGGTTTCTTACCAGTAGGTAGATCAACTAACTCCCATGTTTTACTCTTCATAAGAGATATATTTTCAACATCCATAGTTACCTTCCATTGAGGCACACTAAGGTCTTCTTACACTAAAGTGGGGTCATGTTCCACAACTATAGTCATGAAACTATAGTCTCCTGGTTCAATCATGTCTTCTTCTCCTTCATCATCTGCAACTTCTACATCTTATACATCTTCAACCTCTTCTCTTTCATGATGAGATATACTTTGATTACGTGGTCGATCTAAAGTGATATCAAGTTGTGCATCCAATTTTACGTCTCTCATAGTGCTAGTATACCATTTTGGAGTTTTCTTCTATTTTGGGGGAGTCTTTGCCTTAGGCTCCTCAAAATCTAGGTATATAGTAGGAGATGTGTCTTTTTTTTTAGGTGTATCCAACCTGGGAGCTTCGTTGAATACACATCTTGACTTATATGAATCTTATTGGTTTTAGTTTCAATCAATCGATACCCCTTAGATTCTTTATAACCAATAAATATACATTACAGGGTCTTCTCATCTAACTTGTGCCTTTTCACCTTTGGAATGTGCATCAAGGCTTTGCAACCAAATATTCTAAGATGAGAAATGGAGGGCTGTATTCCACTCCATGATTTTTGTGGTGTGACTCCTTTAAGAGCTTTTGTGGGTGTTCTATTCAAAATATACATAGAAGTAGTAATAGGTTCTACCCAATATTATTGCCCAAAATGTGCACCTATGAGCATACATAGAACCATATCCATGATGGAACGATTCCTCCTTTTAGCAACTCCATTTTGCTAATTTTTCTAGGAAGTACTAAGTTGTCTTTTATTTCATGTTTAGTGATATATTTGGAAAACTCATTGGAGGTAAATTCCCCCCTTGATATGAGCAAAGGACATGGATTGTACATCTTGATTATTTCTCAACCAACTTCTTAAACTGCTGAAAATAAGAGAATGCATCTAACTTCAACTATAGAAATAATAATGATTTATAATTCAAAAAAATCAATGGATAATAATAATGACACAAATGGAAGAGAAGAATCGATAGAATTTAAAATAGTTTCTAAAAACTCATAGAGTAATAGTTCAGTGAAAGTACATTCTTAAGGTACACCTTCTAGTGAAATAGTAAACAGAGTTGATGATAACTATACTAATATTGAAGATCATATTCAAAATAATCTTATACAAATCTATGGAAAAGGTAAATATAGAATAGGTTCAATTATACACACATGGTTCAACAATTTCATCAAAGAAATAGATAAACATGATATTCCTAAAATAGATAACAAAGATATTGGGATATCTTTACTATGCACCTACTGCAACAAATCTGGTCATGATAAGGTTAATTGCTAGATTTTCTATCCATGTAAATATTATGGAGGAAAATATCATCCATCTTAGTATTGTTACCACAGTTAAATACTATAAAATATTCAAGGAGAAACTAATATTCAAATTAGATTATTTCTATCCATTAACAATAAGCTCAAGCTTTAATTTTGTGAAGATCAAGGAACTGTTCATACAAGAAATGAATGAATAGAAAAGGAATTAGTTATGAGCCACTTATGACTTGCAAAATTATGAGATCACTAGTCTATCAATCATACCTATAAGACTACAAGGTCAAATATTATTCCACATACTCAGAAACAACAAAATATAATGAAATAAAAATTACAAGAAGAAATAACATGAAGACACAAGCAGAAGAAGAAGAAGAAGAAGAAGAAGAAGACCAAGTTGAAGATTATTCTAAATATGAAGATCCATATTGAAGACTAAATATCCAAATAATGTAATGCAGGGGGTGTTAGAGAATATATTACATTATTGGATACATATCAATGTACCGCCTTTGGTACATTACCAAAGTATGAGTTTACTTTAGAGTAAAGTTATGTAGTTACTTCAACATCTAATACATGCACAAGTGTTATAATATACAATGATGTAATTATGCATGTAGTCCACATGTACATGAGTCATAGGATAGATTCAAAGATAGAGTAAGGGCCAAGGAACCTATATTCCTATATAAAGGTCTTATAGTGAGTGAAATAGAGAGGGGAGATAATATAGAGAGTGCATAGTATAGATTATTAGTGTGATACAATGTAGTCTTTTCATATCAGTTTATGGAGTGTTCTTCTCCATTATATTGCATTGTACTATTTTTGTGAGATTTCATTAAGGGCATATTTTTGAGTTATTATAGAAGTTTATCTTCTTGTTTTCCTACATATTATAGTGTCATTATCGTATAGATACCTTAGCTTGCTTATCTTGCATCTTGTGGTTGCATTTACTATATCATATACTTATCAAAATCTAACTCTCTTGGCATTAGAATTTTTTGTTGAAGGGCAATAAAAAATTTAAATTTTCTTAAAGGTTTTTGTGGTGTTATGTGTATCACTAAGGGCTAAATATCTGGGGTCCATATCTCTTTCCTATGAAAGTGTCATCATCTTCCTTTTTTAAATCACACAATTTCTTAATATCTCATTTGTGGTGGTATTATTTATAGTATGTCTACATATAGATACTATATTTTTGCAATAATATAATGCATCTATTATATATTCCCTTGTTAAATGGGTCATATTGTACCTCATATGGATCAATATAATATCTTTTGCTTAATAAGGGTCTATTAATATATGTTAATAAAGTTCCAACTGGTGATCGTTCTATAGAGAAGAAGGGTGTATACAAGGTCAAGGAGAAAGAGGAATATGGTATGATTGCAATTCATGTGGAAAAAATTTATGGCAATAACATTGCCAATTGTTTTGATCCTAAGGAATTTTTGTGTAACATCAAGTAGACTTGTGACCATATTTATTCCTCTCAAATACATTATTGAAAAGTAGATCTTGGTACTTTGAATATGGATTGTTTTGAGACAATTGAGGAGTATCAATTGTTGAAAAATTATAAGAAGAAATCTATAATTATAAAGGAATTTATGAGATGAAGGTTGGTCCTGAAGACCTAAATTATATATCCAACAATGTTTTAGAATCCTATGAGTTTGTATTTATCTTATTTGATATGATTCACATGTTTATTCTAAACCACTTAGTTCCTTATATTGAGGTTGTGTTTTCTTATATTCTCCACCATTAATATTAGATTATATATATAACTAGAAAATATATCTATATTTATAATTATGCAAAGACAATACATAAAACAAACTCTAAAAATACTAGAAAGAAACTAAAATGTGGTAGAATATATCTAATAAGCTCTTGAAAAAATTAATGTGTAGGTTTTATAATAAGAAAAGACATAAGGTAAAATTTTGTTGGTAGTAAGTAAAGATGCATAAGGAGTTATCCAAGAAGGATGGGTGTTAATTATTCTATATTATTTGCATATAGATATTATTATTGTGGGGAAGAGACTTCACATGCATATTTTTTTGTTCATTTAACCTAGTGGATCATCTTTAGAAGATCAACATTTAAGGAAACATGACATATGATAAAGCATAACTATATTTTGACTAACTATAACAAAAAATATCTTGGTGATCATGTAGTCATTAGAGACTATTATTTATTATAGATATCTAGATGTGATGATCTGACTCTTATATCCTTATCATTCAATAAAGTACCTAATATTCCAAGTATGGGCCCTACTCCTTTTTTGGTTTATCATATCACTGATTACTAATAAAAGGCAAAATATTTTCTTGACATATGGGTGATTAAGGACATTAATGATGGTTTTAAGATAACAAATTTGGGTTGTTTTGATAAGTCTATTCATATGTATAATCTTTGTGGATACCCTCCTTTTTCTTCTTCCTCAAAGAAGAATAATTTTATTGCTATTATATCCATGGCAAATGAAATCAAGAAGCACAAACATTAGAGGTTTATGCATATCAACTATAGATCCATAAGATAATTAATTTAAATTTAGACATAGAGGGTCTTTATTATATTAATATCCTAAGGGTTTTGGAGGGTTGAATTTTTTGGAAGCACCATCGATATCTTTTTTTAAAATATAAAGTTAAACATACTACATAATTAGAGCTCATTCATAATGATATTTATGGATTGATGAATTTTGATTCTCTTTCTAAGAATAGGTATTTTCTCATATTTATTGGCTATTTATCCAAAACATTATAACCTCAACAATTTGAATTCTTCTTATCAAAAGTATTGTACTAAATATCTCCCTACAAATAATTAAAAAAATATAACTCTTTAGATTATTTTAAATTTTTAAATTTTGTAATAAAATTTTACATATTTCTTATTCAATTCATAGAATATATACAATGAAACAGAATCAAATTAGTCTGTAACTAGAAAAACCTAATATATTTGAAAAGAATATATGCAAGATAACCTAAATAATCTAATCGAGAATATTTGCTAATAATATTTCTTGTTGAGACAATGGCAGGGGCCTACTGGAATGTATTCAAAAATTTTATGGACACAATCTCGTGTTCTCTAATTGGATGGTGGCTACTTAGAATGATGGATAGATAAGAATTGGTTTGTGGTATTTCTAGGTCTTCTCCCCTTATTCTAAATTGGATATCCTACCCAGAGACTATCATAGAGATAAAAAATTTAAAGACATTTATGCGTCGAGGACACTCTTGATAGTTTGAAACTCATTGATATCAAATAAATAGTGATTTGGAGCTGTTTGAAGAATGCTCTAGATTTTTTATAGGATATCTTGTGGTTGAATTCTTAAGTGACTTATGAGGTTGGTATGATGGGGTAGAACTATCTCAATTCTCCCCTTTGTCACTTTCTCTTTTGTAGTTTTTTTATTTGTTTGATTTTCTAGTTTGTTTCACCCCAATGGGGTATTTAATTCTTTGTCCTTTTTGATGCTCAACTTATTGGTGTGTTTGATTGTATAGGTTGTGTAATTACTATCAAAACCTTCTTCCTTTTAATAATATAAAAAAAAAATAGAAGAATTTAAATTCAAGCACTAGTTTAGGGAAGGTAACAAAGTTGTAGACTTTATGGCTAATCAAGGTCTTACACAACAAGATCTTCATATTTGGATAGTTAATTTACCAGATAGCCTTATATCATTGGACAATGATTTTAGATAAAGTTTAAACTGCAATAATAATACTTAGAGTGGGTGGCTAGAACCCTCCCCATTAGATGTCGTTTTTTGATTGTTTTGGTTGGGCTTGAGTACCTAGTTTTTGGTCTTTGTTTATCCATGTAGGCTTGTGCGCCCAAATTTTATCTCTATTTGTCTTATCTGTCTATGTTTTTTTTGCTATTATATGTTGGTCTAGGTGTAGGTAGTTTTGTCTAAGTGTTGGTTGGCTTAAATGTTTGAAGTGGCCTCAATCTCCTAGTGGTTGGAGATTAACTTCTTTTTGTTCTAAGGTTTGGAGGTCCTTTCAAAAACCCTTTCATACATATAATCAAAAAAAGTGTTGTAATAGTAGTTTGATTTAGTAGTGGTGATGCTTAATGCTTAATTTGAGTTTATAAAAATAAAATTACACTATAATTTATTATATCTAGACTTAGACATTTCAATATATACATTGATAATAACTTTTGAATTTAAAATAACTTTTAATTTTTTGCTAGATTATTGATGTTAGAATACTATTTAAATAGTTATTGGTTTGAAATCTTCTTTATAGTAGTTTTTGGAATGCTAAAACTTAAATAGTGAAACTGAAACTTTGAGCCAATGGTCTTTAAATCAAAAATCTCAAACTTAGAAACTTACACCATGGGATCAAAATGGTTTTCAAACCACTTTTTATATAAACCCAATCAAATGGCATGAGATCAAATGGTTAAAAATATGGACTTAAAAAAACATAGGTTTAGATATTGTTAAGCAATATATGCATAAATATAAAATATTATGGGTATTGAGTTAGTATCCTTATCTCTTGGGATTGTGGTCGCATAGGTAGAGTGATGGGTCATTCATTTTATCAATATAAATAAGGTCGAATGGAATCAACATTGGTGTATGGGTTGGGGTGATTCCTCTTATGCTAGGCTTGATGGGAACTACAATTTAAAATACCTTCCCAAATGTCCAACCGTGTCATTGATTGATGGTCTAATGGTGATAAGAATCATATAATTTTACTTCAACAAAAGGAAAAATCTATTTTTAAATCATAGTAAGTGTTGTAATGGTTGTTTGATTTAGTAGTGGTAATGCTTAATATTTATTTTGAGTTGATAAATGAAACTACAATATAATTTATTATATATATACTTAGAAAATTCAACATATACATTGAGAATAACTTTTGAATTTAAAATGAGGTTTAATTTCATGTTGGATTGTTGATGTTAGAAGTTAAATATTAAAAAACTTCATAGTAGTTTGGGTTGAATACTAGAGCTTAAATAATAAAACTTGAACTTTAAACCATGGTATTTAAATCACAAATCTTAAACTTAAATAATTATATCATGGATAAAAATAAATTTTAAAACACTTTTTATGTAAACCCAATAAAATGGCATGAGATCAAGTGGTTAAAATTGGACTTTAAAAAAAAAAATACAGATTCATATTTTTTAGGCTATATACACATAAATGCAAAATAACAATATGGGTAAGTTAATATTAATCCATAAAATTTATTGGTTGGGATAATAGCACAATGAATGAGGCAATTCCTTCTTGGTATTAAATTAGTCTCCTTATCTCCTCACACTATGACAACATAGCCAAAGTAATGAGGTATTCAGTTGATCAAAGCAAATAAGGTTGAATAGAATAGACATTGGTGTATGAGGCATGATGGAGACTACAAAATATAATTTTTTTAATAAAATTCCAATTACTTGAAGGTCCAACCATGTCATTAATTGATGTTCAGATGTTGATAAGTACCATATCCTCTTCCTTCAATATAAAAAAAAGTTCAATTTTTGAAACTTATGTCTCATGAGACTAGTTGTACCAAACATGGGATAAGTAGTTTAGTAAAACTCAAGCGTTGAACCATGGTATTTAAATCATAAATATCAAACTTAGAAACTTAGATCATGGAATAAAAATGACCTTTAAACCACTTTTTATATAAACCCAATCAAATGGCATGGTATCAAGTGGTCAAAATTAGACATAGGTTCAAATTTATTAGACAATATACACATAAATGCAAAATAGTACTATGGGTAACTTATTATTAGTTCATAAAAAATTTGGTTGGGGTAATAGCACATTGGATAAGGCAATTCCTTCTTAGTATTGAGTTTGTCTCCTTATCTCCCATGACTATGGCAACAAAACCAAAGTAATGGATAGTTCCTTTGAACAAATCAAATAAGGTTGAATGAATTAGATATTGGTGTATGGGGTATGATGGGGGCTATAAAATAGAAAGTTTTTAATAAACTTCCAAGTCCTCAAAGGTCTAACCAAAGGCCCAATCATGTCATTGATTGATGGTCAAATGTTGGTAAACACCATATCTTCTTTCTTCAATATAAGAAATGTTTTGTTTTTGAAGATTAGGTAACTCAAAAGACTAGTTGCACCAAACATGAGACAAGTAGGATATTTTAAACCAAGGGTCAAGTTAAACCATTTTTTAAACCAATGAACTTAATACCAAATTTAAAAAAAATTATGCAAACATGTGGTTGCAATTTGTTGAAAAACCATGCTAGTTCCAATCCCATACAATCAATTTAACCACACCTCAATTACCAACCCTAAAAACAAGTTTTGTAAACATTTTAATATGAATATCATAACAGTTAATTGATTCAGATATTAATATTTGTATATTTACCATATCTATTGTAATTATGTTTAACCATTTAAACCATAAAAGCCTTAAAATCTATGTCCCAAAACCTTATAACCTTAAACATCTCGATTCTTCTTGTCAAAAATTTTGTACTAAATATCTCCCTACAAATAGTCAAGAACATAAAACTTCTTAAAATATAAGGTCCACGGGGTGTGTTAATTCCACCCAACACTTTTGTATGAAAGTGATTAACTTCTTAAAATAATTTAAATTTTTAAATTTGAACTCTACTTATACTCTAAGTGCTAAAAACAACTTTTATAAATATTATATAATTTTATCACTAAAGTGATATAAATAAAAAAAATTATAAAATATGTTATTCATATTAAAAAACAGACAAGGATACTATTACATTAATCAAAATATTTTATTATTTTCTTATATTAAATAATGTCTAGATGTAAGTAGTATTATTAAAAATAAGGCATAACCTATGAAAAAATGCTTTAATAAATATTTTTGAACTTTACGCAATTGCAACATTTTTCAACATCTACTGACCACGTAGGTTTGAAGTTGGGGCTGTTGATGTAATAAAGTTGAGGTTCACATTTTTCTTGCTGACAAAGATCTTTGTATAATATGAATCTTTTTAAAAATGAATAAATAATTTTATTTAAAAAATAAGATAATACACATTTATCTTAAGATATGTCATCCCACATTCCCTAGAATGAAAGGAATAAATTTTGTGCACTTTTTCTCCAACATGACATTTGCTTCGAAACAGGTTATGGGCACCTCCTTTGTGTATCTCTCGAACAACTGCAAGTACAACCTAAAATTAGATGAGGTAACAGACATATTTTTACACACAGGCCCATCCCACACTTCAAAATGAAAGGTTGATGCAAACCTGCTTTTTAGGTATCTCTTTGAAACCCATTTTATTTATCCAAACGTTCTTGGCCTCCCGAGTTGCAGGCAAGACAATGTTTTCAACTTTCAACGATAAAAATAGCGACTCCATGCATGAAAATAACATCCGAAAATGCCCCTGTAAAAACATACAATTTTAGTTGGTGTTCTTAACCTATGGAAAGTAATTTTATTAGCACGGAGTTGGACTATATAAATATATTTCTATTTGAAAATAAACTGACTTTCCAGTTAAAGAAACACCACCTGTCTCTGCATCAGAGATTTAGTGGCTGCAAGGGGTATCTCAGCAACTCGACTTCCAAGAATTCTGAATATAGCTGCTGAAACTACTTCAGAACTGCACTAACAAAAAAAACATTATGATGATTGAGTGCATCAAATAGCAAATAGCAAACAAATTACATCTATTGCACAACATTAGACGGTAGGAAAACTTCTGATGTGAGGAATAGGGATAAAGAGAGAAAGGATAGAGATGGTCTACTTTACTGTCAGAAGCGCGCAATACATTCCTCCATAGTGATCTTCATTCTCTATGCTCCTACTGTAAAACAAGTACCCAAGAACAGTTTCAGCACATTTCCAATGTTTGAGAAAGACACATAAACTCAAAGATACTTTTGCTCAACTCTAAAACAAGTAGAAATGCTGGTATGCATAATGTTTTTCTAATATGTACTACAATAGAAATGGCCAAAAACAATATACAGAAATAACTCTTATCCTATATACCATAAAGAAAATGAAAACAGCTTTGAATAAAATTAGTTTTACTTGTCAAACAAAAATAAGTATCAGGCAAATAAAACTGAAACTTAACACAACATAATAAGTGAAGGAAACATATATGTTAGATCACCTATGCACCATGTCATATATTAGGTCTCTGTTGCTGTGTGGACTTCTTATAGGAGCAAAGCATTCCTGCCAAAATAACACATTTTTTTTAAAAAGTGAAGCACTTTGAATGAAATCATCATCCATGTAAGAAATATCAAATACTTACATGAAAGATAGCAACAACTTTTGAAAGCAGTTGAATTGTTTTACGGTTCTTTGTCTTGCCATGAATAATCTGCCAATTTATAGGAGAATCTAGCTTCCAGTCCATATTTGTATTAGTTGTCTTCTTTGGTATATTTTTAGGTAAAGTGAAAGGTCCATGGACAGCCAATCTTTGGAGTTTAGCATATAATTTTTTACATTCCTTGTTGCAGAACCACTCCCCCTTTGGAATATTCTGAAACAGATATAAGTTCTCTTAAAACTATAAAGTAATAAAACTAACATTTACTAGAATCTTAGCCCATTGTTCAACTATGTATTGAAATATCAAGCATTCTACAAGTAAAGTAAATAATTTTACATCTAGAATTTTTTTAAGAATGTAACATTTGAAACTTGTTTAAGAATATAATTATACCTTTAAATCATCCATGCCACTATCTATTAAACAGTTGATATGAAACTCTCTTTCACACTATCCATACAACAAAAAATAAATTAGTATTCAAATGCTCTATATAAGTGAAACTGACTCTTATTGAAAATATAAGTTAGGATAGTGATTATACTTGATCACAAAGGATAATTGTTTTCTCTTCAAAATTGAATCTCTGAAATGAGTTGCATCTGAAATCACATGAAAAAACACATTTCTAGAACTTAGCATTTAAAATGAATTTATTATGTGCTCAAAAGAAACATAATTAATCATGATGCAATCAATTATATATTATGAAAGTAAGTAGTACTTATTCCATATATGACAAAGAAAGTTCAAAATAATATCTATTATTTTTTAAGCCAAGAATTATGGGTTTTAGCTAGCCAAATTTGTTCTTTACTTTAAATGCTAAAGCTTCTATAAGTCTTTCGGGAAAGAGAAGACAAGATATTCTAGCATATAATGATTGATTGAATGTGGTTATTACTTTCTTTTATAGTGATAGTTTGTAACTATTAGTTTATCTAAACCAAAACTAGGTAGAACCATATAAAGTCACATTTTGTAACCAATAGCTTACCCAACATAGAACTGAGCAAGTCCATATAAAATCACATTTTAATTGATAATTTCGTAACTTCTTAAATGTTAAAAAATCCAAATAATTTCGATTCCATTTTGCTTCCTCCTATGAATTTATCTTTGGATAAAGGTTATTATACTCCCTAATATTCTTTACATAAAGGTTATTTTCCTCCCTAGTAGTATTTACATAAAGGTTATTCTCCTCCCTACTAAAATTTTGAAAGAAATAATTTAATACCAAAGAAAATTAGAAATACAATTTGAACCATATGTTGAGTTAAATACAATATAGAGTATTTGAGCTAGGGTTGTGAACACTTTATTGTTGTTACTACCGTTTCCCTCCTCTTGGCACTAGAGCCATCCATGGTTTCTACCTCCTATTAGGGTAAGCTTTTAGGTCGTGTTCCCATGAAGAAAATAATACTCAATTGGGAAATATTATCACTGATGTTGTGGTAAACATAAAGCATATCAAGAAAAGAATGGATCTTCACATTATCAAAATATGAGATGAAGCTCCCACTATATATCCCATGTGAACATATTCATGAAATAATAGTGGATCTCTCATAGCGTGCACTAGTGGGTAAGTTCCTTGGAGTGTGGCCATCATCCAAAACATTGGAGTAGTGGATGGATAAATAATAGAACTCAAAAATATTTGGTAACATTAAAATATCTATGTGCAATAGTTGATTTTTTATTGCATACTTCACTAACAAAGAGAACAGGTATAAAATATTGGAACCCTCCTTTTGTTACTCTTGAAGAAACTATGTCCAAGGGTCAAGTATTGGTCCATCATCCCTTTATACCCTTGTACTTGTGGTATGAAGATGCATTCCAGGCCATTGGAAACACACATGGGCTGCACCCAACTAAAGATTTTTTTGTTGTCCATATTTTCTTGGAAGTGGATCTCATCAAAGGGTTCCATGAATCTATCAACTTGAGGATGGAAGAATTAATATTCTCTCAAAAACATGATTCCAAATAGATTCCAATATTATGCAGCTTATGCTATTAAAATGGCCATTTTCTAATATATTACCCAAGAAACACAAGGAAAAATATCACTCAAGGTGGCTCCAATGAAGAATTCCAACTAACTTATTAAACAAAAAACATAAATGTCCAAAAACTAGCCCTATCCAATGAGGAGACACTCACATCCAACCCGTATATGATTTTAAACAAAGTAGTTTATGAAGAAGAAGCAAATAGTGAACTAGAAAAAGAGATTACTCAATAGGATAATGTGGGATAATAACTAGAAGAGTATATCCCTCCCATAAAACCATAGGTATGAAGCACTCCTATCCCAAGAAATTAATAAACGTTACAAGAAATGGAACCCCCTTCTCTTCCCTTTTCAAGTAAAAAACTCAACCCACTACAGGGAAGAAAATAAATATGGACATGCAAGGATAGAAGGTAGAGGGAAACATTGTGGTTGGTATACAAGGCATAATGGTCCTATAACCAAAACAAAATCAGGTAAATGATGTTATTTTTTTCTAGAATACAAGAGGTTTAGGAGATACTAAAAAGTATCTATCATAAGGATCTCTCACAAAATAGAAAACTAGACATTCTTCTAATATAGGAAATTAAATCAACAAGTTTAGATGCTATGAGTATAGTTGAAAAGTTCTATACCTCTTGTAAATGCATCACTATCCCATGTGTTGGAGCTTTATTAGGGACTATCATTGTTTGGTCCTCCAATTTCACCCTGGAAGGCTAGTTTTTGAATGCTAATTGGATCAAAACCACACTAAGAGAACAGTCCTTTGATTTTTAATCACTATCACTAATGTGTATTTTCCAAACCATTTCTTGGATAAAAGAGCATGTTGGACCTCCATATATAAAAATTATGATCAACATCCTCCAAAAAATTGGGTTCTTGGAAAGACCTCATCCTTGTGTTTAAGTCAATTTGAAAATAAATGGGCTCTTCCTATAGGAGATAGTCATAAAAAGTCATGAAGGACATTATGAACAACAATGATCTGAAAGAAATTAATCCTAGGAGGGAAGAATGTACCTCGTCTAACAAGAGAATTACGTTTGATTTTATAACATCTAGATTAGACAATTTTTTAGTCTCTAAGAGGCTTTTGGAATTGTTAACACTCTCTCATTTAGAAATTCTTTCGAACCTCACTTGTCATCACAAGCTCATAAGTTTATCATTAAATCAAAAGATTCATTGGGATCCTATTTCTTAAGGAGGAAGGATTTGTTCAAATGGTTAGTCAATCCTAGTAGAAGCACACTCATCTTATTCCTGGATAGTAGTGGATTAAAATAATCCAACACACAAAGGCATGTATATAAAAATGACTCTAATTCCACAATAAAATACAAAGTATTCTTGATCTTAAGATCCAAATCAAAGTAATTCAAAGCAAAATAGAAGAAGAGGACCTACATAAAAATATTTTAATACAATAACAATGTTCCATCCAGTTGCTTAATGTTCTACACAAATAACAAATCATATGGTGGATAAAACCTAAAATATTTTGCCTTTTTATAAGAGATATAAATGCTAAATTCTTCTACAATAAAACCCAATAAAGAAGATATTTTAATACCATAACAAAGCTCCAAATTACTGATGAAAAAATCTTTGAATCAATGAAAGATATTAAAAGAACATATTCTTAATCGTTTCATGTAGTTATATTAGAAGGAAAATGTGAACCAACAAAAGACATTAAATAAATTCTTGATGAATATTCCTTAAATTATTTACTAGAAACAAAATAAATATTACTACAAAATCATGACAATGGAGGAGCTAAAAACTATTATCTTTAGCATGAGAAGAGATAAAGCCCCCATTCTTTATGGTTTTAATGTATATTTTTACTAGGATTTTTGGTAGGTCATAAAAATAATCTTTTAGTAATGGTGAAAGACTCCAAATAACATCATAGACTCCATGGGGGGATTACTTCTTTATTTCTAGCCTTGATTCCAAAAGAAGCACAAGTAGTGAATATAGGTAGATATAGGCCTATCTTGATATGCAATACTTCCGACAAAATAATTACCAAAAAAATCTTCAAGAGGCTTGAAAATCTTATTCCAGTTCTAGTTTTAGAAGAATAAACTAGATTTTTTCCAAGTAGAAACATTTCAAAAGGAATCATCCTCATCCAAGAAACCATCCAATGTAATAAATAAGTCAACAAAAATGTCATGGCTATCAAATTGGATATGGATAATTATTTTGATAGGCTAAACCCCAATGTAATATATGGCACCCTCATAAGTTAGGAATTGATGAAAATAATATGGGATGGATAAAGAAATGCATCAACTATCCCTAAATTGCCCCTCTAGTCAATGGTAACCCATCAATTTTTTATAGACTCTTAAATAATCTAAGGCAAGGGTGTTGTCTTTCATCCTATCTATATATCATTTTAATAGAACTTCTGAGATGAACCTTGGAGCACAAAAGGCAATCAAATATTCTCCTCAGAATACCCACCTTCCAAGGTGGAAATGAACTAAACCATATCTAGTTTTTGGATGACACCATTCTTTTGGTAAGGGCTTCACCTTAAATTACCTATAGTTTTGTCGTGGTTCTTAAATTTTACTCTATTTCAAAAATTTGAATGGTGAATAATAGTAAATATGTTATTTAATTATCTTATTCCCATATCAAGGAAGCTACAAAAATATCTAGGAATTTGGGTTACAACGTAAGTCCAATTGAATCCTTATTTTACCTAGTAGTGTCTCTCTCTTTTAATATTCCAAAATCTAAATAATGGGTAAAGATCTTGTGTAAAATAAATGCTAAAATAAATAATTGGGTCAATATAAGTTTAACCTCTCCTGTGTAGATTCTGCTTATAAACTTTGTGCTCTTCATCCTACCTATCTACTAAATAAGCATTATCAATGCATCCAAGAGTGTTATGAACAAAATGAAATAGATCATTAAGAAATTTATGTGGTAAGGGGGCAAACATGATGGAAAAATCAATTTCTACCTTGCTAAATGGGAGTAAAAAACTAAGAGAATAAAGGAAGGGTGTTTAGCTTGAGGTATTTGCATGACCACCAAGTGGCCTTGGTAGTTAAAATTATTTAGAGAATTATCTATGACAAAGACAAATGTTGATATTCCTTCCTATAACAAAATACAATCACTATATGTCAAATGGCTATTTTATATGTAAATCCTTGGTGATAAACTTAAATATAGAGTTTCATGGTGTTAATTTCTAACCAGTTATCTTAGATGCCTAGAAATTATGGTAAAAATCAACTCTTTGAGAAAATTTTATGTCAATTTAGGTCATAAATTTTTCACCTCCTAAATGATTGGATTAAAAAATGAAACCTATGTTTTCTCAATAAATTGGTTAACTTATATAATATCCATAGCATCAATTCAAGGTACAATTTGAACATTCCCATGGATTTAAATGAGGACTAGATCTCCTTCATATCTTCTATGTAGAGAAGGCTCCTTTTGGATCCCAATAACATTGACAAACTCATATGGGGTAACATTAATGACTTAAGGACCTATTTAGTTAGCAAGGGTACAATATTCTCAATGGTAACTCTCTAACTAAACCTAGATGGAAATATATTTGGGACAAGGATGCAATTCTTAGAGTTAATTTCTTCTACTAGATAGTGATGGAAAACTAGCAGCTCACTTTTGAAAACTTAAGGAAAAGAGGCATTGTGTATCCAAGTTATTGTATCCTTTGTAAAGAAACTAAAAAAATTAATATGATATTTTTATACAATGTGTGTATGTTAGAGAAGTATAACAATCTATATTGAGTAATATCACTTCCTAAATTGCTTTTCCTAGCTACTTTCAAGTAACGATGGATATATCATCATTTATCAAACTAGTTGGCCTATGGCTACTAAACTTCTAGGTATCGTATACCTATTCAAGGGGATTTTAAAGTATCAAAATACTCTCATTTTTAAGAATAAAAATAAAATTTCATGGATTCATGGATCACAACTAACTTAGTTTGTTCCCTTCTCAAGGAGATGACCTCAAACAACAAAAATCCCTCCATAAAAGGAAATTGAAAGAAGGATGTTTCTCCTCTTCTCAACACTAGTTACAAATTTTTCTTTAACAAGGTCTCAAAGGAAAACCCAAGAGCTACTGATATAGGGGAATTATTTTCTTCAGTAAAAACCTCACTTAAGATATGCAAAAGGTCTTGGAATCACTATGAACAATAATGTGAAGATAAAAACTTTGAAATTCAGAATTTCTTTAGACAAAGATGAGAGGATTGATGAATTAAATGTTTTAATATATTCTCAAATAATTGTCAATGTTGCCACAAAGGCCCAATTTAAATTATTTATTACTGCTTATTATTTCCAATGTAGTAACAAAATCATGAACCTTTTCTCTTAGGTGAAATTCCAATACATCGAAAGGAAGTACAAAATGGAGGTATATACAATGGCAAATATGGATACTATGCTTCAAACTAGAATCTTGCAATTATGGTGCACATAGTACCCAACTAACATGTAGTGCTACCTATGCTAAGCCAACTTGTAGTGCTAAATGAACATATTTGATTTGGGATAAGTAGTAGTCAATGAGAATTCCTAGTTATACTAAAAATGTATAAATTGAGCATAGTAGGAGTGTAAAGTCTGATGGCAACATGGTGAGATTTTGGTGAGATGAACTGCCCGACAAACCTATTTCTAGAAAGGTCTTGGGGGTCCCATCGACAGGATTTTCTGAACATTTGGTCTTGAGGCATTCCAAGAGTCAAACATTGTTGAAGGGAAACAATTCAGGTAAACTTTCTTTTTCTTAGGCTCTTCTAGGGGGAAAAACCCTAAGCCAGACTTGGGTTGCTTCGTTTAACCTTCAAGGGAGGAAATTTTCCAGCCCTGAGGATGTTATGTCCATGTTTTTCACCATGGACTTGATGTCGCTGGTCAAAAAATTCATTGGAGGAAGGCTAGATTTGGAGACTATCCATAAGTGGTCGTGTTCAAAGTGGAAGACCGTCGACCACCTAAAAATCATTGCCTTATCATGAGGGTTCTTTGGTATTCACTTAAATAGACCTGATGATACGAGTCATATCCTCACAGGTAGCCCATGGTTCTTAGGTTGACAAAGTTTATTTCTGAGAAGATGGTCTGAATATTTCAACCCTGAAACTCAGTCCATTAACTTTTCTCTAATCTGGGTTAGAATACCTAATCTACTCGGGCAGTTTTGGCATGAATCAATCCTGAATATCATCGTCAAAATCATTGGAGACCTGGTAGCTCTCAACCATGCCACCTTGGCAAAAACAAGAATAATAGTTACTAGGGTTTATGTCAACACAAACCTGGACTCGGAGCTCCCAACCTATATCGAGCTATAGTATAGGTCTTTCTATAAGAATTAGGCCTTCGAGTACGAGAACAAACTGGATTTCTATGTGGAGTGCCACACTCAAGGTAACCTAAGGACCCAGTGTCCTTATTTAAATAATATGATAGCCCCTACTCCCGAGGGACCCCGTCCAACCTCCAAATACCAAAAAAAATAAAATCCCCCTAGCGGGTTCAAGCAGTCCAAAAATAACTGTTTCAATAAAGGGATTACCATTCAGGAGCCAACACCTGAGAAGAACTCAATAGATCTACCTCCTCTAGTAGAAAAGGGCAAACAAAATTCCACTAAGCATGATAATGGGGAAAGCTTTTTTTCTTTCACTAATAAGTTTGGATCCATGGCCGAAGACCAGTCACTCCGGGCGGAGGAAGGGGGGATTGAGGTTCATGATGACCTATTGCTCTTGGAGGAGGATGGAGGAACTGATACCCAAATATTCTCATCTTAGTTCAACAATGATTCTGGCTTAGTCCCATAAAGTGAAACCCCAACCAAATCTGGTCCTTCCTCTATCCCGATTCAACTTGCAGGAAAAAAGTTTGAAGACCATCTTAGGTCTAAGGACTTTTAGAATCATAAAATTAATTTGGATAGAACCAGTCCTATCTTACGGTAAATATTATCAAGCAGGTTTAGCCCCAAGGAAACTAGGAGTACCAAGAAGTCACTCATTGACTATGGGAGTGATAAAAATAAGGGGAGAACCTCTGCAAATGAGTTTTGGAAATGCGACATCCAGGATGCCATTGCCAATGGATCTCAGAGAACTCTCTTTGGTACACTCACAAATAAGAATGGAATCAAAATCTTAGGACCAAAACCCCCCCAACCTCTAGGCATGGGGAGGGGCAAGAACTCAAAATATTCAAAATAAAGATCCTCTCATCGAATGTGAGAGGCCTTAATGGGGTAACCAAAATAAGGGTAGTTACCTCATTGAGGAAGGAGCATAAACTAACAATTTTTTTAATCCATGAATCTAAATTGGATGATAAAAATACAGTTTTTGTTTCCAAAGCAATTTGGGTCAAAGGGGAGATGTTTTTTATCCCGGATAGAGGTGCTTCAGGAGGGCTTATGTGCCTCTGGAACCCAAATAAACTAGAGGGAATATTCATCCATTCGAGTGACAAATCGTTATCAATCCTCTTTCATGACAAGGATAGTAAAAAATCATGGATTGTAACAAACATTTGTGCTCCTAATTCAATTGCATAGAGAGCCCAGCTCTGGAATTTCTTAAGCAATCTCAAACGCTCTTTCAACAAAGTTTTGTGGATTGTTGCAAGGAATTTCAACACATTATAATTTCAATCAGATAAAAGAGGAGGGTCTTGCTACCCAGCAAAAAGTATGGAAGATTTTAATGATTTTGTCAATCTCAATGACTTAATGGATGTAAAATTAAATGGGTTGAGGCACACTTGGAGCAACAGGAGGTGTGGACCTAACTTAATACAAGAAAAGTTGAACAGGGTTTTATTTTCTCAAGAGGCTATTCATGTTTTTGGAGATGCATGTTTAAGGGTCTACCCAAAGATTACGTCCGACCACAGCCCCATTCTACTTGAGGTGGATATAGTGAACCCATTCATAAAACCTTTCAAGTTCGAAGCAATGTGGGTTCATCACCCACACCTCAGGTCTAGAATCATCAAATGGTGGAGTGAAGCAAGCTAGGAAAATAGAGATTACCCCTCTTTTAGATTAATCTATAAACTCAAACATGTCAAGGATGGCCTCAAAATCTAGAATAAATAGGTATTCAACAACCTCTTTGAGAACAAACAAGCTATATGTGAGAGGTTAATGGAAATTGAATGCAGGATCCAAAATGGTCTGGCTGATGATAACACGAGATCTGAAGAAAAAGAGGCTTTAGATGAATATCATAACATCATCGCGTATAAGGAGATATTTTGGAGGTAAAAGTATTGAGCCTTATGGCTCAAATTTGATGATGCCAACACAAAGTTCTTCTATGCAATCGTACTGAGAAACCGTAGCAACAATAGAATCTCTAAACTCATCTTAAGTGATGGTACACTTTATTTAGACCCATTTGAAATTATAAATGAAGTTGTGTCTTATTTTTCATTCTTACTTGGTGAGTCACACCCAAGTTTTGAAAGGGCTAGAGACTTTATCCTTCATCATGTTCCCCACTATATTTTTGAAGAGGTGAATCATCAATTGCTGGTCCTACTCAACAATTATGAGATAAAACAGGCTCTTTTTGACATGGACCCGAACAAGGCTTCTAGGACTAACGGGTTCTCTCCTTAATTCTTCCAAATGGTTTAGGATATTGATGGGGAGGATGTCCGTTAGGTTGTCAAACAACTCCAGTCCACAAATTCAGTTCCTCATGGAATAAATACCATGTTTATTGCCCTAATCCCAAAGAACCCTAAAGCCAAATCAATACCTGATTACAGGTTTGTCGGTCTTTGCAATGTGGTCTACAAAATTCTATCCAAGACCATTGCCAATAGATTAAGACTAGTATTACCATCAATCATAGATAAGTTCCAGGGAATATTTGTAAAAGGGATATCCATTCTAGATGGAGTTATCATTATCCACAAAGCCTTACATTATACAAAAAGAACAAAAAAATTGACCTTCTTACTTAAATTAGATATGAACAAAGCCTTTGATAGTGTGAACTAGGACTTTCTTGAGGCTATTCTCCTAAAATTTGGGTTCCATCCCGATTCGGTTGAGTTGATCAAAGGGTGCATATCTAACTCATGGTTTTCAATTTTGGTCAATGGCTTACCGACATGTTTTTTCAAAAGCAATAGAGGCTTAAGGCAAGGAGACCCCATCTCACCTCTCTTATTTATCCTAATGGTTGAAGCCCTTAGACGGTCGATTTCAGTGGCCATGAGAGTGGAAATAATATTCGAAGTAAAGGCAGCATCCCTAACTGAACTTTTTTCTCATCAGTAGTTCGTGTATGACACCATTCTCTCCACATATGCATCTATTATCGAGGTGAAGGTAATTATATATATCCTCAGGATGTATGAGGAGGCTGTTGGACAAAATGTGAACTTCAATAAAAGTATACTTTATTTTCTCAACACCCCATTACAATGCCAAAGAAAATTTTCCAGAATCCTAGAGTGTGCCATATCACCTTTACCAAATTGCTACCTTGGACTCCCTCTCTTCTCAAGAGTTGCCAGCCCCACCATGTGAAACGAAGTTATAGATAAGATACATAGAAAACTTGTCGGGTGGAAATTAAATCTGTTGAATCAATAAGTGAAAGCTATCCTAATGCAAACTTCTATCCAAAGCATATATATTTACTTTATGTCCATTTTTAAAGCCCCTACCTCTGTTCTCAATAAAAGTGAGAAGATCCAAAAGATATTTATTTGGTCAGGTTTAGAGAATAGAAGTCATTTCCATTTGATAAGTTGGGATAAGTTTTGCAAGCCCAAGATCATGGGAGGAATCAGGCTCTGAAGAATCCATCACCTTAATATGGTGTTAGTGGCAAAGTAGGCTTAGCGTCTCCTACGGAATGATGACACTGATTGGATACACATTTTAAAAAGAAAATATTTGCAAGGCATAGATTTTATCAGCATCATAGTATCCCAAGGTGGGTCTTCCTTTTGTAAATTGATTTTAGCCTCAAGGAGTCTTATGAAATAGGGTTTGATATGGAGGTTAGGTGATGGGCGAAGAGTCAAATTCTGGAATGACAAGTGGATCACTGATAATCCCTTTATTTTGGACCCATTTTTGGTGGGCCTCAAGCAGTTCACTGATGTCATTTTTTGGACTAAGTTGTCTAACTTTATCACTCTTCATCATGGAAGAAAAACTTGGAAGCATATCCAGTGTCCCAACCAGGAGACCGAATCTTTAGGACTTCAAATCCTATTGAATTGTACACTTATTCCTTCAGACAACACCATCAATGATTTGATTTGGGAAACTTTAGATTCTGGTGAGTTTACTATTAAATTAGCTTATTTGCTAACTATTGAGGAGGTGGATGCAGGATTCCCTTTTAAGAGCGTTTGGCTCAAGAACCTCATTCTCAAAATTTCCTACTTTGCCTAGCTCACCGTCCAAAAAAAAATCCTAACCACCAATAACCTCATCAAAAGAGGTCTGACTATCCCAAATACATGCTACACGTGTCAGTCCGACTAAGAATCCCCTGCCCATTTATTTTTGATGTGTCCTGTGTCATCCTCTATTTTATATCAATTGCTAAAATCATTTGGAGTCTCGTGGCCCAACCTGCTTCCTTAATAGATTTATTCCTTCGGTGGTCCAATCCTTTAAAAAATTATCATCTAATTTTTTTATGTTCATCATGTCTACACCACTATTTATGGTAAATTTGGCTTGAAATAAATAAGTGCGTGTTCTCAAATCTTAGGAAAGACTCTCTGTGCATAGCCAAAAAAAAATTGAGCTTCGCAAAAAAAAATTCTAGCCTCATAAGTTTATCCGAGACCCCAACAAGCTGTGTTGAGAACATCATTGCCAAATCTTTAGATTTCTCTCTTGAGGTCACCTCTGGTCAACCACTTGTCAAAACCAGATCCACTTGCAAATGGACTCCTCTACCTCATGGTTGGTTGAAATTGAATTTGTATGGTGCTGCTAAGGACAATCCTAGAATGGTAGGTGCTGGAGGTATCCTTGGAAATCATCTTGGATATGTCATCCTTGCTTTCTTAGAAGGAATTGGAGTTAAATCCAACCAATTTGTAGAGTCCATAGCCATGTGGAGAGGGTTGTTGTCACAAAATTTCCTAGGAAAACTTATTGTTGAAGAAGATTCCTTAAGCACTACCAACTACATGAAGAAGGATAAAGACGACATGGCCTATAAAATTAAGGACCTTATTATTGAGGTAAATACCCTTGATTCTAAATGCCAAGAAATCATGTTTCAACATAATTTTGGTGAAGGCAACCAGGTGGCTGACAGGTTGGCCAAAAGAGGGGTGAATATGCAAGACCTCGTGACGTGGACTAACGACTTGCCTGATAAAATTTCCATGGTGGTGGAAAGGGATAAAATTCCCCAAGGTAGCGAAACATTGTAAGTGGTACTTCTATCTTGTGTGAGGTTTCCTTATGTTGGCTAGATTTAAGCCTGTGTGCCTAGTTTGTGGGTTCTTCTTTTTGGTTCAGGTGTTTTAAGGCGTGGGGGCCTCGTGTCTATTTTTATCTTGTGTAATGGTTCTTGAGCGAGGAGCTTTCCTCAAAATGTTGTTGTTGTGTTTATGGTCAAGAATGACTATTGCTTTCCCTATTATAGTAAGCTTTAGAGGGGTTGTGCTTTAAAACCCTGTTAATACAAATATGTTAAATTATCAAAAAAAAGTATAAATCATTCACAATTTGATCTTACCTAGAATATGACTATATAGTTAGCATAGATTATTTAAATTTAGTAAGATATGTCCAAGTCCTTTTGATGACTCTAAAAAAGCCTAAGTACAAGTAATTTGTTTATGCTCTACATGCCTTTCAACCTTATCCCTATATAATAATAAATAATATATTTATTTTTATTATGTTGATTTAAATAAATAAATAAAACCCATCCATCAATATTACTAAAATAACATAAACAAACTTTAAAGTTCAAACAATAGAAAGCATACCTGCATATGACACAACCACCTTTGTTTGTTGCCTTTACTACATGAGAACGGGGAGAACGCTTCTTCTTAGTTAACCAACCTCCTATCCTTCTTGAAACTTGGGAATTTTTACCCATGTTGGACCCAAAATGATTATGATGCTCACAATCAAGGTAATACCTCTTCACTTTATTCGTAAATTGATTCAACCGTGTGCAACCTGTCATGCATATACAAACCAAACAACTTTTACATACTCTTATTATGAAGCGGTAGAAATTCCATTATAGTTGAGCATTACAAAATAGAAATCCATGGAGAGGGATAGAAGTTATGAGTCCAAAACCAAAGGAGGGACACAAACTAAACATAAAATAACAAAACATTACCAACTATTCAAAGCATTAGTATGATATCATATATGTGGAAACTTAAAAATTCCTAAATTTTGTTTGATTTTTCTTTCTATTTTGTGATGGAATAAAAAATGAAAACATCACTCTAAAAAAAAAAAATCACATTGAAGGACTTAAAGCACCCACAATTTTGGGTCTTTGGCTCATGTATAAATTTTCATATTAATATTATATCTTAAATTTTGCTTACCTTACAAGCCTCACTGTGTACTTTTCATTTTAAAGTGACAAGGTATGTTTAATTGTAATGCAAGTATTATTTTCTCATTAGAAAATCATTTCAAGACAAAGTATATCACTAGTTACCAATTTATGCAAAATATTTAGTTCTAATTGTGCAACACATGTCACTTTGTATAATTCAGACATAGGTATATACATTAATCCTTTTTAGGAAAAGTACCAACTTGTTGATCTATATGATTATTTATCCCTTATATTAAATTTGCATTTTTATAATTCAATACTTGCAAGAATTGGGATCATGGAGCAAGACAGAAGATTTATACCATGGATCATGTTAAATTGCTAAATTATCCAACACATACGTAATATGTGGAGAATGAAACCATCATACCAATTTAAAATTTCATGGTGGATATTTGACAACAAATTACACCCAAAACGTATTTCATACATTAGAAAATCAATAACCAAATAATAATATACCAAGAAAAGGCCAAAATATCTTAAAAGACTCACTTGAAAAGTAAACTATACAAGTAAAATTGTAGCCACTCACCTAAAAAGGACTCACTAGTAACTTAGATAATAACATAGAAAGATAATATCAACATATGATAATAATAATATACCAAGAAAAGGCCAAAATATCTTTAAAAAACTCACTTGAATCAAGTAAACTATACAAGTAAAATTGTAGCCACTCACCTAAAAAGGACTCACCAGTAACATAGATAATAAACATAGAAAGGACTCACTTAAAACATATGATAAAGTACAAGTATCTTACTAGTATTTGTTTGTAATGCATCTTGGATTTAGTCATATGATTAAATTTTAGAAATATTATTGGTTTTAAAGGTGTCCTTTGAACAATGGCCCAATATGATCCAATTTTAGTATTATTTATCAAAAAAACTTAAGTATTATCTAAAAAAAATTGAATGATTGACTACATTGACAAGGAAATTTTAAAATGAAAACTACTCATTAATGTCATTGAAAATATTTCAAATAGGATTTACATTCTAAATGATATTTCATCTAATATTAATTTCCTTTGGTGAGAGAAGACTCGTTGATAAGGAAAGGTGAAAAATCTTAATCAATAATTGATACTATTATATAGGTACTTAATTGCATTGGTGACTATTCTTGGAAGAAAATTTACATTAAAGAAGTCTTTTCCAAATCAATGTATTTCTTATGGCTGGATTGTAAAAAATAAATCTTAATAAATATCCACTTAAATAAAGAGGCCTTGGTGTTCATTTGTTACTTTATTATTTCTACTAATGAAAATTTTGGAGTTAGTTTTTGTTAAAATTTGGTCTTAGTCAGACAACTATTTTGATGACATGGAAAAAATGCTTTGTATCTCTTGTTCTCTATAGAATGATGTCATTAGCTTATTCAACAATTTTATGAAACATATGTTAAAAATAAATGCTAGATTATTTAAATATAAGAAAAATATCATAAAATAATTATACTTACAATTTTAGTATGCTCATAAAAATATATAAAGATGTGGGCTCTATAAATAAATGCTTTCAATAAAAGAAGAAGTGTGACATTAGACAATGGACTATTAGAGTTTGAGATTCTTAATAGTAGTGGTAACCATTGTGCGAATCAAGAGTAAATTCAAATAGAAATTTTGCAATGAAGATTTAGTAAAACTGAATTTGGATGAAGCTTTAAAGGCAAATACATAAATACATGAAAAACAGGCAGGAAAGGTACTTTTAGAAATCATAAAGCTAAGATTTTTATCCTACACTAAAATGTATGGTGAAAAATCAAACAATTTTATAGCAAAAACGGTTCTATTTAAGTAAGGTTGATAGAAAAAAAAAACATTGTTAGCATAATTTAAACATAGAAAAGGACTCCTTAAATATTATAAAGGTTTTAAGAAAATATTTAATGTAGAAAAAAATTAAATCCAATTATCAAAGAAGATGATAATTAGAGTTATGGTATCCAACATTTGAGATGAAGGTCAACATCTTATGTGATTATCTTGCTAGTGTTTGCATTCAATTTAATAACTACAAATACACATTTCTCTTTATGCAAACCATCCACTTTGCCATTCATGCGTTTGACGCTTGCTGCAGTTAGCTTGCGTGAATGCTCGCACAGAATAAACGTTCAGTTTTACTATGGGCATTTGTTTTAATTATAATATAAATACTCAAGCCTTTGAGATTTCAACGTGCCCTTTAATTTAAAATTACAAAGTCGCCTTCTTAAGATGTAAAATATTATTGAGAGATAATAAGTCTAAAAAACAATCCTTCAACTTGTAGCCTTCTACATCTCATTAGTCTACTAGAAAAGAAAGTTTCTAGAAAGTTGAGCGTGCGCCATGATATACTCATGGAAAGGAATCAAAGTAAAGCTATTCATCATCTACTCATCACTCATAATAAATAAGTCATCACCGATCACGAAGCTATTCATCGTCTACTATTCCTAATTGAGAGTACAACAGAAATTTCAAATAATAAATAACTATCACTGGTCATGAAGCTTTGCAGAAGAATACGATTTCACCATGTCTGGATGGAGGCATGATTCATCGCTTACACAATTCTCACCAATTGTGGCCGAAGGCGATCGAGGTTGGAAATTCAAATTTTCCGTCAGGGAAAGATGGACATTCAAACTGCTTTCGCTCCAGACGCGTCGTAATGGAAATCCAACCCTCTTACAACAAGAGGAAGACGAAAAAAAAGAAGCAGAATGAGTAGGCCGGAGGATGCGATGGAGGCCACAGGAACAATTGCGGTCATGATGTGGTCGCTTCAGATACATTGCATCCTCTGGCAGAGCGGCGCATCCTCCAAAGCTACGTGCCATATTATATTTACCAGTATGAAGCTAAAGCTCAAAGGCGTTTCCATGGCCTTCGCCTAAATTTATAAGGTTGGACAGCCCGACAAATGCAATGGAAAACGAGGTGGGTTGGAAATTGTAAAAATAGACAATTGCGCTTGTCTGAGATTTCCTGCGTATAAGTGTTCGTCACTGCAAGGGGCCCGCTTTGGCAAGGAACCAAAACCTCTGAAGCTCCAGTCAATGCTATATGACTTCCCTATTCTATTTATGCTGACGATCGATGTCACTGGACAATGTTTTTTTATTAGAAATTCGCTATGAAACATTAACCAAAATGGTAATAGCCGTTTATGTGCAAAATGTCACGACTGCACCATCTAACATCATTATCATTCCACATATCATCACCGCATTTACCAACTGATTGAATTTGATGGTTGAGTTGTGGCTAATCAAATCCGACTTAATCAAATCCCACATTTTAAAATTATTTACCGGAGCACAAAGGACGACTCAAAAAATAAAAGATACAAAATATATCCTTTATATTAATATATGGCTACAGCCTGACTTCACAATCGGAAGCATTTTTCCAACCCTTCCCACGGTCAATCGGAAGTATTTGGAAGTGATTTGTGGGGGAACTTGATGGCGAGGTCGAGATTCAAACAGACAATTTCTCATTAATTTGCAGTAAATTTCATTGATACAGTCTTCTGTTACAATTTTCCCAGCATCCTTCTTCTTTACAATCCCGAACTCACCATCCCATCCCTTACAATTTTTCCCCCTTTTATCGGAGCCCCCTGTCTCCCGGCAATCAATGCTTCCACCTAATAAAATTCTCCCTTCGAATTTTCCCTCCCGCCGAGTTTTTCGAATTTCGGTCATTAATGGCAATCTGCCCGTTCTACCAAGGTACGAGCATTGATGGCCTCCCTGCACCAGCCGCATTGTTCTGACCGTCCTCTGCACTGTTAAGCCATCCCCTGTAAATGCTAAGATGCCAAAAATAATAAGAAGAAATTGCGTGGCCGACACCTCTCTCAACAACCTCCGTGATCTTCGATTTAATTTCTTACACGTACCAATTTTGCCATGTCCTCCTCTTGTTGCAATTTAGTCGTTCCACGTGCCTTCTACAATTCTCATGGTACACGTGGTCCTCCACGTGTTAAACTCGGCCTTACTCGACCGCTCGCTTGTCCTCCTTTCGGGCTTTGCTTTGCTCTCTATTTTCTTTAACTTTCGTGGCTATCCAATGTTGCGCCACGTGTCGGCCTTTGAATGGCCACGATATCGTGACAGGTCGCGATATCGTGACCTGTCACGATATCGCGATGGCATCAACCTCTCTGCCCTTGCGTTGAACCAACGCCGTGATATCACGACGTCACGATATCGCGACGTCGCGATATCGCGACGACACCATCCCCTTTTCGCCTTTCTTCGACTGTAGTCGCGATATCGCGACTGCTCCTTCCCTTCCGCCTTTGCTACGAGAATAGTCGCGATATCGCGACGTCGCGATATCACGACGAAGACGGTCCATGACTTGCCCAAGCCTTTTGAGGTCACGATTTCGTGACATGTCGCGATTTCGTGACCCCTCCCCTTTAAAGCAACTTACTCCCCTTTCTTCATGAAACTTCCCTCCTAAGAAAAAAATACTGAAAGCAAATCAAATTTAAAGTACTTGAAAATTTACAAACATTTTGGAAGATGCAAGATTGCCCTTCTGCCACCGGATGCTCCCTGCATCAGACACCCGGGTAGATTAAAAGTGATCCTCACTTCAGTTTTGTTCGGGGAAGACCCAAGCGGTCAGCCTCCGCCTTCGACAACCAAGTCGCATCTTCAACAGGTCTGCCCTTCCATTTGATCAAGTACTCAGTATACTATTTATTTCTGGTGCTTCTGCCCTCACGAGTGTCCAATATCTCCTCAATCTCGTTGGTGGTTGGAGTAGATGCTGGAATTTGCCACAATTCTGTAGTTGGTGCCTCTGTACTTTCCCCTTCATGATATTCCACTAAATCTAAAATATTAAAAATAGGTGAAATGTCAAGCCAATTTGGTAATTCAACTTCATATGCATTTCCTGACTCCCGTTTCTCCAGTATTCTGCACGGCCCAAACTTTTTCATCTTCAATTTATTATAAGTCTTGGCAGGAAACCTCTCCTTCCTGAGATGCACCATAACCTCATCTCCTACTTTGAACTCCTTGAACCGCCGCTTCTGGTCTGCCCTTGTCTTATATTGAGTATTCATTTTCATAATTTGTCTCCTTACTTCTTCATGCAGACTCTTCATGTGTTCCACAAATTCTTCTGCCTCGACACTGCACTTTTCTCTCTTGTCCAACCTTCTCAGTTCAGACACATTCCTTGGACTGTTCCCGTATATTATCTGGAATGGAGATTTGTTGGTGCTCTTATTAACTGAACTGTTATATGCAAATTCCGCCTGTGGTAAAACTAAATCCCATCCCTTGGGCTGATCTGCTATCAAACACCTCAATAGATTACCCAGGCTTCTGTTCACCACCTCTGTCTGTCCGTCAGTCTGTGGGTGGTATGCTGAACTGAAATTCAGATCTGTTTTCATCTTCTTCCACAGAGTCCTCCAGAAGTACCCAACAAACTTGGTATCTCTGTCAAAAACTATGCTTCTTGGCAAGCCGTGAAGTCGTACCACTTCCTTGAAGAATAATCCAAAGAATGTGAACTCGCATCACTTGTCTTTTGACAGGGAATAAAATGTGCCATTTTGGAGAACCGGTCAACCACCACAAATACAGAGTCATTTCCCTCTCGTGTTCTCGGCAATCCAAGAATAAAATCCATGCTTATGTCCTCCCATGGCCTTTCAGGTACAGGCAATGGCTGGTACAGTCCGGTGTTTTGTTTTACACCTTTTGCCATCTGGCATATTCTACAACTTTGCACAAACTTTCGCACATCTTGCTGAAGTTGTGGCCAGTAGTAATTTTCCTCCACTAGGGCAATAGTCTTATCCCTACCAAAGTGTCCAGCCAATCCTCCGCTGTGCTTTTCCTTGATCAAGTTCTCCCGCATAGAGCTCCTTGGAATGCATAATTTGCTTCCCTTGAACAACATTCCATCTTGGATTAGGAAATCCAACCATTTTGTTCGGTCCACCGTAACAGGTGTTAAGCAAGCCTTCCAAGATTCTACAAAATCTGGATCTATAGGGTACAAACCCTTCAGTTCTTCAAACCCCACTACTTCCACTAGTCGCTTAATCGCAAAGTCCGCCTTCTCGCTCAAGGCATCTCGCAACTCTGTTTGACTTCCCACTTCTGTGTTTCAGCACAAAGGTATAACTTTGGAGGAACTCCACCCATTTCATGTGCCTTTGATTCAATTTTGCCCGACTGTTAATGTATTGTAAAGCCTGGTGGTCAGTAAATAGAACAAACTCCTTTGGCAATAAATAGTGTCTCCACTTTTTCAGAGCCTGAACTATAGCATAAAATTCTTGGTCATAAACTGAATACTTTTTCCGAGCATCATTTAGCTTCTCACTGAAATAAGCAACTGGTTTGCCCCCTTGACTCAAGTACAACCCCTATTGCACTGCCACTGGCATCACAATCCACCTGAAATACCTTGTTAAAGTCTGGAAGTGCCAAAACAGGCTGTTCTGTAACTTTCCTCTTCAATGCATCAAAACTCCTTTCAGCCCCTGATGTCCACTTGAACTCCTTTTTATCTCCCCTCATTGTTTCTGTGAGAGGTGCACAAATGCTGCTGAAGTTCTTTATGAACTTCCTGTAAAAGCTGGCCAAACCATGAAAAGATCTTACTTCTGTTGTGCTTCTTGGGGTAGGCCATTCAATGATGGCTCTCACCTTCTCGGGGTCCATCTTCAGACCTCCTGCTGAGATTACAAACCCCAGGTATACCAATTCTTTCTTGACAAAATTACACTTTTTTAGATTTATTAACAACTGTTCTTCTCGTAGTCTTTCAAAGACCCTCTTGATATGCATCAGGTGTTCCTCCAGGGTCTTGCTGAATATCAATATGTCATCTAAATAAACAATAACAAACTTTCCCAAGAATTCCTTAAGTACTTCATTCATCAGCCGCATGAAAGTACTTGGTGCATTGGACAGCCCAAATGGCATGACCAACCACTCATACAAGCCCTCTCTTGTCTTGAAGGCTGTCTTCCACTCATCTCCCTCCCGGATTCGGATCTGATGATAGCCGCTTTTTAAATCAATCTTTGTGAAGTATTCAGCTCCACTTAAATAGTCCATGATATCATCCATTCTTGGCAACGGGAATCTGTATTTAATAGTGATTTTGTTGATGGCCCGTGAATCTGTACACATCCTCCATTCTCCATCCTTCTTTGGTGCCAGCATCGCAGGTACTGCGCATGGGCTCAAACTTTCCCGAATCAATCCCTTCTCTAACAATTCCTGGACCTGTCTATTTAACTCCTCAGTTTCTACAGGTGTCATTCTATGTGCAGCTTTATTTGGCAAGCTTGATCCCGGTACCAAATCTATATGGTGGCTAATTTTCCTTACTGGGGGTAAACCCTCAGGCACATTGTCAGACACAATATCTGGAAATTCCTCTAGCAGATCCAAGACTTCTACTGGGGTATCCTGGCATTCCTTCTCTCTTGCTCTAGGGATTATTGCATAACATAAATGTTCATGCTTCAATCCGTCCAGGAACTTTCTCCCCTCAACTAAACAGATTCTGGAATTGTTACATACCTTTTCATCCGCATCCTTCAAGGGCTTTAGTTTATGGCGTACACCATTCTTTGTCAATGAATAGGTGTTGGCACGGCCATCATGCACTGCACTCCGGTCAAACTGCCAGGGCCTCCCCAGCAACATGTGGCAAGCATCCATGGGCAGGATGTCACACAGGACCTCATCACAATAATTTCCAATGTTAAATTTAACGGAGCACTGTTCATTGACCAAAGCTTTGTGGTCCTTCTGTAACCATGCGACCCGGTATGGGTGTGGGTGCTTCTTCCTTTCTAACTGTAGCTTTGTAACCATCTCCTCAGAAACCAGGTTATCCGTGCTACCATTATCAATAATAATATTGCAAACCTTGCCCGCACATTTACATCTGGTGTGGAATAAACTTCTTCTCTGGTCTGTGTCCTTCTCCTCATTCAACAGGACTCTTCTTACAATCATTGCTTCCCCTCTCTCCGCTTCTTCGAAATGCTCAGACTCAGCATCTTCCTCTGCCAAAGCAGCTCTGGCTGGACCCTCAGGCCTCTTGTTCATCCTTTCTCGATGTTGTGGACACTCAAATGCCCGGTGTCCTTCTTCACCACAGTGGAAACATGTTCCACGAAATACTCCTCTTCCAAATCCTCGTCCAGATCCACCCCGTCCTCTTGGGTAGTTGTTCTGATCTCGGGGCTGATAAACATCCTCTTCCCTTTGATCCTGGTTACTACTGGCTTCACCAGTCTTCTTCGGGTCTTTGTACTTTTCTCCACTGGTCCTCCCACCAGTTCTTCCGCCACGGCCCCTTCCTCTTTGTTTGCCTTCAAACCGCCTATTTAGCTTTTCTTCCACCTTTAAGGCAAATTGGTAAGCATCCTCAATGGTGCTTACCCGAACCAGGCTCAGTTCCTCCTGGATACCGAGTCTCAACCCGTTGATATAACGGGCCACATTTTCTTTGTTTGCCTCTAAATGCCCAGTTCTAATGGAGATCTTGTAAAACTCCTCGGTGTACTCTTGGACAGTTTTGTTTGTCTGCCTCAAACTCTGCATTTTTCTTAGCAGATCCAACTCGTAATCTGTCGGGATGAACTGTCTTTTCAGCTTCTCCACCATTCTGTCCCATCTTGTTATTCTCTCCTTCCCCCGTCTGTTCCTCTCCAACTGTATTCCCCTCCACCAAATGCTGGCATGACCCTTCAACTTGGTCTTAGCAAATCTGACCCGATTAGGGTCTTCAACCTCCTCGTACTCGAAATACTCCTCTAAATCATTTATCCAGTCAATCACTTCTTCTGGATTTAAGTTACCCGAGTATGTGGAAACCTCCATTTTTGGTTGCTTTCCAATCTGAGAGATGGCCTTGTATAACCGGGCTTGTGCAGGATCCATAGCCTCTTCCTCTTCCTCGATTGGTCTTCTTCTTCAACTTCGTCCTCACTTTCCTCATCCCTTCCGGGCTCGTGCCTTCGGCGTAACTCTGCTTGCAGGGCTTGAACTTGTCTCTGCAAGGCCCGGAAGTCTTCGACCGGTACCACATTTCCTACTCCGCCACGGTTTCTTCGTGGAGGCATTATATTTTTTTTTTTTATAAAATCCTTCCACAGATCCTGGTGTAACTGCCTCTCTCCGACGATCTGTTACACGCTCAGGAGCTCCCGCTCTGATACCACTTGATGGCGAGGTCGAGATTCAAACAGACAATTTCTCATTAATTTGCAGTAAATTTCATTGATACAGTCTTCTGTTACAATTTTCCCAGCATCCTTCTTCTTTACAATCCCGAACTCACCATCCATCCCTTACAATTTTTCCCCCTTTTATCGGAGCCCCCTGTCTCCCGACAATCAATGCTTCCACCTAATAAAATTCTCCCTTCGAATTTTCCCTCCCGCCGAGTTTTTTGAATTTCGGTCATTAATGGCAATCTGCCCGTTCTACCAAGGTACGAGCATTGATGGCCTCCCTGCACCAGCCGCATTGTTCTGACCGTCCTCTGCGCTGTTAAGCCATCCCCTGTAAATGCTAAGATGCCAGAAATAATAAGAAGAAATTGCGCGGCCGACACCTCTCTCAACAACCTCCGTGATCTTCGATTTAATTTCTTACACGTACCAATTTTGCCATGTCCTCCTCTTGTTGCAATTTAGTCGTTCCACGTGCCTTCTACAATTCTCATGGTACACGTGGTCCTCCACGTGTTAAACTCGGCCTTACTCGACCGCTCGCTTGTCCTCCTTTCGGGCTTTGCTTTGCTCTCTATTTTCTTTAACTTTCGCGGCTATCCAATGTTGCGCCACGTGTCGGCATTTGAATGGCCGCGATATCGTGACAGTCGCGATATCATGACTATCATGATATCGCGATGACATCAACCTCTCTGCCCTTGCGTTGAACCAACGCCGTGATATCGCGACGTCGCGATATCGCGACGTCGCGATATCGCGACGAAGACGGTCCATGACTTGCCCAAGCCTTTTGAGGTCGCGATTTTGTGACAGATTTCGTGACCCCTCCCCTTTAAAGCAACTTACTCCCCTTTCTTCATGAAACTTCCCTCCTAAGAAAAAAATACTGAAAGCAAATCAAATTTAAAGTACTTGAAAATTTACAAACATTTTGGAAGATGCAAGATTGCCCTTCTGCCACCGGATGCTCCTGCATCAGAACTCTTCTCGATAAACGGAATTCTACAGCAATCAGCATAAACAAAAGGGCAAGTCTGACAACAGTTGAAAGTATATATTTGACAAAAAAAAATCTTTATCTCTGAGAAAAAACATTAAAAAACTTCTGACAACCGTTGAAAGTATATCTCTGACCAAAAAACTCTTTATGTCTGAGAAAAAAAATTAAAAAACTTATTTCAAAGAAAACAATTTTTATTCTAAAAGTTAATAAGATTTTTATAAAAAAATAAAATAAAATCTATTTCATAGATGCTTAAATTACCTACCTGTTAAAAAAAATCTTTGTCCTTTGCCCTTAGAATTCTGCAGAAGAGCTAAAATGTTAAAAAAGATGCCTCTGGAAAAAAAAAATTAAATCTCAAAGTATAGTACCTGATCTTTGAAGACCTGATCTTTATCTTCAAAAGGCTATAGGGAAAAAAATCTCAAAGTAAAGTACATACCTGATCTTTATCTTCAAATTTAAGAATTAGATGAATTATATCACAAAAGGCTATAGGGTTTACCAATTATATTAACCCTATATTTTAAAAACCATATAGAGGTTAACTTTAGTCAAACTTCTTTTTTTTAATAATATTTCTTATATACATCTACTATGAGGATTAAACTCGAGTCAAATTTTTATAAAACTTTATTTTAATTTTTAGGAGTTAATTAAATTCATTAGAATTACTATATAATTTTAATTATATAAGAATTGATTAATTTCTTTCAAATTATTATAATATATTAACAAATAAACATTATATATTTTTAAAAATTGACTATGAGGGTTGGATTTATATTTTAAGTCTTTTAATTATATTGTTATATATATTTTTCGTAAAGTGAGGGAGACTCCGGATGGCTCGGCGGGTTGGTATTGCAATCATCAAACTCGCACACACTCAATGGACTTAGGTCAAACTACTACCTTTGTCCAGATTGAACACGCTCCATAGGTTTGGACCTAGGTCTCCTCTTGGTAAGTGCCCAAAATCTTATCAATCCACCTAACCCTTAGTAATACATATTGTATAAAAGTAAATTAAAATATTAATTATTTTAAAAATAAATAATTTTAATTATAAATATTTAAGTTAAGTATTAAAATTTTTAGTGGTATAAAAATCTTTGTTGTAGGTATAGGTCAGTTGCTAATTGTAGAGCCATAAAGAGTTACCTAGGTTCAATTCTTTGGACAATCGGGTCAGTTGACTTTATCTTTACTTTTAAATTAGGATTTATAATGGTTCTCTATGAAACCAAAGTTAAAAATATAATTTTGATTGTTCAACCAATACTTTAACCATCACGTAACCAAACCCATTAAAAATAATGATTTTCATTCACTCAACCATTACTGACGTGACCAAACCCATTAAAAAAAATCTCTCTTTCTCTTTGTATGTTTATATAAAACTTATACCAAATTAATAACTTGTAATGCAAAATATGTTCTTCTCGTAGTATACATATATTTTATCATTCTTTTATAATGTTAACATTATTTTTTTATATATGTTTAAATAAAATTTATATCAAATTAATAATTTGTAATCTATTCTATGATATATGTTCTTTTCACACCATACATATATTTTATTATTATTTTTAAATATTAACATTGTCATTCCGATGGGAGAGGTGGTGCTGTCACTATTCTTGTTTCGAGGTGGTACTCGAGTATTGTTTTTTGGGGATGTGACCCATCTAATCAAGTGGTATGGACTTTATTGGAATTGAATGGTAAGACTTTTGGAATAATTAATGTGTATGCCTCCACTGAGCTGCCTAACAGGTGTAATTTATGGTGGTGGATGGCTATTAATTTACCTTTCACCACTTGGAAATTATGTGGTGATTTTAATATGGTTGAAAAATCTTTTCATAAAAAGAGTTTGGCACCTAACCGTTGGTGTGCTGGAGAGCGGGAAGCTTTTTATTTTTTGAAAAATAAGTTGAGTCTTTCTGACCCTATTATTTGTTATTCCCCTGCTGATTTTATGACGCACAATGGTATACCTGGTCTAAATTTCAAGAAGGGGATGCTAGGGTTTTGAAATGCCTGGATAGAGCTATGCATTCTGTCGATAATAATTTTAAATTTGCTCGTTTATCCCCTTCCTTGCCTACAGTTTTCATTTTCCTAGGCTCTACCTTGTCGAATCATGTTCCTATTATTTTTTCAATTGAGTCTACTCAAAGTTCCTCACGAACTTTTCCCTCCCAATTTTATTTGAATGTGTCCTTTCTGCATCATCTTGCTATGAAAGCTCATATTTTTCGAATGTGGAATATTTTACCCAAACCTTCTTCTTATTATGGTTGGATTGAATGGTGGAATTCTACTATAACCCGCACCACTTCTCTTCTTCGCTCTTTAGGAGTTGAGGTTGCCAAAAGAAGAAAGAAATCTAACCAAGTTCTGCATTCTGAGTTTGCAAAAGCCACACTCCATTTAGAGGCTGCCCCCTTTTTCCCGGATCTACAAGCTTATGTTGCAACTCTCCGCCATGAGCTGAGGAAAATTGACCTCTATGAAGCAAAAGGGGCTCGATTAAGATCCATACTCCACTGGTTGAAAGTGGGTGATAGAGTAACAAAAGAGTTTTTTCAACAGCTTTAACCTCCTGCATATACTACTTAGTTTGAAGCCATCCAAGTTAATGGACCCTATCTCACTACTTTATCATATATAACCTCTGCTTTTGTCAAGCATTATGAGCATGTTTTTGCCTCTCAAGGCCTTTCTGCTACTTGTCAAGCTGTTGTAGATGCTTGTTGTAATGTCATACCTCCTAAGCTCTCTGAGGCTCAGAGGGATTTTAGTGATACTCCTTTGACCCTTAGTGATCTTGAAGCTGATTTGTCTCAAATGGCCAATGACAAAGCACCTGATTTGGATGGCTTTCCATGTGAATTTTATAAGGAGTGCTAGGATTTTGTTGGTTTCGATCTCCTTAGAGTATATTAGGAAGCTATTTTAACTGGTTCTTTAGGATCCATTATTAATAAAGGCAATTTTAAGTTCATTTCCAAGCGATGAGATCCTCATATTCTTACCAATTGGAGGCCTATCACTTTACTTAATGTTAGTTATAAGATTATTGCTAAAGCTTTGGCTCTTAAGATTCGACTTCTTCTCCCTCTTATCATTCGGTCGGAGCAGATTGGATTTGTTCAGGGGAGATACATTCTAGATAATGTGATTGGAGTCTGGGAAGGAATGGAATGGGCCTCCTTTTCTGGTCAAGATGTTTTGTTTATAAAAATTGACTTTGAAAAGGCATATGAAAATTTTGAATGGTTCTTTATTACTGTGATGCTTAAAGCTTTGGGTTTTGGCTAGTTTTTTATCAATTCAGTTCTCATGTATTTAGAGATGCTTCCAATGTGCTTACACTTGATGGTTGCCCATCCCAACGCATATAATTAGCCAGATCTATCATACAATGTTACCCTTTGGCTCCTTCCCTATTTATTCTTGCTTCTGAATCTTTTGGTTATTAGCTTGCTGATAGAACCTCAAAAGGTCTTCTTAGGTGCATTGCTTTGCCTTATTTGAATTTGCAACTAATCAATGGATATTTTGATGATGATTATTTTCTTACTGTAGCATAGGATGAGCAATCTGTTTATCAAGATCTTGATTGCATTGATATTTTTTATCAAGCTTCTGTCTCTAGTATTCAATGGAGAAAAACCTCCTGCAATAGATAATCTCGAAGGGTTATGCCTTATTGGTTAGTTATTAAACCCTAGAGATGGAGTCAACCTAGGGAAGTTTTTAAATTTCTTGGTATTCCCTTTGCTTTTCAAGGAAATCCTGCCATACTTTGGGATTATGTGGTTGATAAAGTTAAAAAGAAGCTTCTGTATTGGTCTTCTAAGAAGCTTTCATTATCTGGAAAGTTTCAAATTTGCTCTAAGGTTTTGGCTTCTACTCATGTTTACTATTCTTCATGTTGGGTTCCTTCTGTTGCTTGTTATGCGAAGTTGGACAAATTGCTTCGATATTTCCTATGGTCTAATTCTGTTGGAAAGAAAGGGTTTCACAGGGTGGCATGGGAAATTTTTTGCCTCCTGAAGAAAGCTGGTGGCTTGGGTCTTTTTGACTGTCAATTTTTTTTTTTGCTCTTTGTGCTAAATGGATTTAGGGCACTTCAAGGGGATGAAATATGGATGATTTTAGTCAGACATTGTCTTTCTACTGGTCTACCTTATGGTAGACGTGTATGGAAAGGTTTAAACCCTCAAACCATTTTTACTGCATCTGTACCTATTAAAATTTTAGGCTCTTTTGTTATTCACAGTACTTGGAAATATTGGGAGGCTCTTAAACCCTGTATTTCATGGAATGGAGGTAAGACTAAGGTTGGTGCTTTTGTTCCCCACCTTCATGTTTGTTGGTCCTCTGCTATTTTTTATCAAGGAGAACCTCTTGCTCAGGTATAGTGGATTCGAGCTCAATGATTTTATAGAAAGGGTATTGCTTACCTGTCCGATTTCATGAATTTTCATACTAGAGATTGGATCCCTTGGAATCATTTTATGCAATATTTCAGCTTATCTCCTATAGATAAGAGTACTTATGATGTTTTTGTGGATTCCACTCCTCTTATGATTTGGTCTAAGGTTTTTAGACATTATCAAAAACCATGGTGGTCTGACTGGTCTTGGCCTAATAAGCTTTATTTTATAAAATACAAACCCTCCTTGGGGTATTCTTGGCTATCTCTAATGGTTCCCATGTTAGATAAATTGAATGCCTAGTGGGACTTAGTCTCCTTGCAATCTCGATGGAGCGTAATATTCAAGGTTGTTTGGACCAAATTTCTTGACCCCAAACAAGCATTTTTTTCTTGGAGCTTATTGTTTAAGCGTCTTCCTATGGGGCAAAGGCTTCGGTATATGGGTGTTGACAATATTACTTGTATGAATTGTGAAGTTGAGTAGGACATTCTTTATTTGTTTTGGTCATGTCCTCGAGCCAAAGAAGCTTGGGATTGGATTCTTTCTTCCTTTAGTACCTACATGCTTGATACTTGTTCTTGGGTGTATGTTTTACTTGGTGACCCTCTCAGATTTAACAATAAACTTGGTGGAGTTTGGCAAAATTTTAGAGTGGGAATTTTGTTTCATCTATGGGAAACTCGGAATAAAATTGTTTTCCATCAACAAGAACCTTATTTGCATTTTTCTCTTGCTAACAGATATATGGTTTTTTATGATTGTTGTTTTTAGATTCATATCCAAGTGGATAAGGTGAATGTGAAGTTGTAGTATTTATGCACTTTGATGGACCACTACAAAAATACACCATGCACGGTAATTCACATGCCTCGTGATGCTCCTCCCACCCGAAGGTGTCCTCAGTCTGTTGGTGTTGGGTCCCGAGACAACGGCCATTCACGTTCATGTGGCAATGCTCAACACTAGCTACAACCTCCTCCTACTGCTAAATGCAACTTTGTAGGTGGTGCTTCTTCTTCCTACCATAATTCTAGGTGGGATGTTTGTCCCTCGACTTTTGTTCATACCAATGCATGGGATTTGGCTGCTCGTTTTGTGCCTTTGACTCCAACGGTTAGTTGGGGAGATGGTTCTTCTTATCCTCCCCTGTAGGTTGTTGCGCCAACTAGTTTTGTTCTTTTGAATATAGTGAAAGTGGACAAAATAAATAGTATCCTAAAGACACTACAACAGGTAGTAAAGTACATTCTCCAAGTGATCATTTTTGGTAGAGAAAGTTATCCAACCTAGAGCTCATAAGAATTAGGTTTGAGGTGTGTAAAGACACCAGGTCAAGGGCCATAGGTTGAAGGAGCACTTATCACATTGTAGAACTAGTGACCTATATCATCATCAAAGAATCCATGTAAGGGAGTATAGTTACCTATAGAAAATAAACATAAAATATTGAGTTTGAATAAAGAAGTGTGTTATCCAAACCACCAGCTAAGAGCACAGTGTAGAAGCACTCAAAAGCCACCATCACTGAAAATGAATGACCAACTAAAACCATTGGTGCTTGATTAAGATAAATGACCAACTAGAGCCACTATTATAGTGTGAAGAATACCAACTAAGATAATCGCATAGAATCATCATGGATACACCATCGTTAAAGCTAACTTGGTGAAGAAGAAATGCCATTAGTTGTAGAGGAAAGAACATTGGAAACAAGACAAACAAATTGCATTAGTTGTAATTGAAGCATTGGAAATAAGAAGGTGTTGGAAGCATGATTTCATGCAAGGGAAGATGTTCCACTTACCATCTCAAATTAGGGAACACAATGAAAGTTAGGTTTTTAGACATCTTCCATAATGCCCATCACATAATGTATACAAAGGAGGAGCCCATTAAATGAAGTAGCACTCATCTTAGAGCATTGAGAGTAGAAGTAACACTTATCATGGAGCATTGAGGGCAGAAGTAATGCTCATCATGGAGCGTTGAATCTAATGTAATTATCACATTATGGAGCATTGGAGTAAATATTGTAATATCCATTTATCTAAGCAACATAAGTATCAATAAGGGACATAACCTAAGTAATGCAACCAACGAAGTGCATTAATAACTCGAGTGAATAAGTGCATATTATGCAGAATAGATGAGCTCAGAATCAGCATTCAAAAGTTTGTAGAAAGAGAATTCAAGGCACATAGCTCAAGGGAATCAAAGGAGCATTAAAGAGGATATTCATTCAAACTATCATCCAATAGCAAGGGATATTACTATCATACATCTCAAAAATATAATATTTACCTTGAAGGTAGAAGTTAATTCAAAGCACTCATTCAAATTCAAAAATGTATTACTTCTAGGTATTACTTCTAGATTGGAATTATTATCACTTACATTGAAATTCAACCTTAGTTAAGTTGAAAGCAAATTTAAAGGAGCTTATTGTTAATAGTATTTCAAAACCATTTTAGTTGAAATACAAGAATATTAATATTTACAATCAAATATATTAGGATCTATAAGGATTACTACTTGGTAAACAAAACCTTCTTATATTGCAAATATCATAAATTTCTAATATTCTAAATTAGGAAGATATAAGGTATGCTACATCAAACATAGATTATTGGAATTTAGAAATATTACACTATTGGATATTAAGGGTGAAAGCACGAGGATACGGAAGCAAAAAGGAAAGGAAAGCGAAGATGCGATGCGAACCGAACCAAACTTAACGCTAAATCCTAGGAATTTGAAAGTGCATGAAAAGAGGGAAAAGCATGAGCGAATCAAAACAAAACAAATGCAAATAAATAAGATAGACCTTTTTATTGATATGTTTCACAACTCGGTTACAATGCGCATCCTCCCCTTCCAAGGGCTAGGAGCGTTTAAGTACGTGTTCTTGTTACATCCATGGGTGCCCTTCCTTCTTCCACGTGCCCACATGTAAAATGGGTGGACCAAATGTCACCGCCACTTGCATTGATGAGTCTTGACTCCTCGCTGCTCCTCCGATGTCCAGACCCTATGTTCAAAGGAACAAGAAATAGTCAGTAGCACCTACGGACAAAACAAAGCATGCAATCCCCAAGCCTACGATAAGTGAATGAGAAAAATGAATTAAACTATGACTAAAATGAATCCAAATGCTCTAAAAATTTGATAGGGGCATCAAGACACCACCAGGAGGGCCCTAAAAAAGGAACAGTTAGGAAATTCCTCACCGATTTGAATTCGCTCTGGGGTGGGACGAATTCACCTGCAACAAAATGCCGAAAAGGCACCGTCCCAAATGTCCTACCTAGGAAGCTCCAAAAGACCTACAAACTTGGGGTTAGCTAATTGGGGGCATTTTGGGAAGACCCAGATGGTCATATTTTCCTGATTTGACCTCCATCAACAGGAATTTGATGATGCTACCTGTAGATTAGTAGAAGCGAACAAGGACAGAAACATGATCAAAATTATTCAAAACGAGATGAAATTTAAATGACAACCTATCTAAGCATCATAGAATTGAATGCAAAAATGAAAGAAAGAAATTCTTCCATAGAATTCCCATCGCTCCGAAGGGGGCGATTAGGACTGTAGCAGTGTGGGAGGGGGCGCCCATGGGGCAGGCCGCCCACCGTTTGAGGCCTGATTTCGGCACCAATCCACTTGGGATGGGTCCAAAACCTCTTGTGGGGTATTGTCAAAAAATTTGGTGGGATATTGTGGCCAAATGTCGGGTTTTGGGCTCAAGATTCATCCTCCCAATAGTCACCCAATGACCTCCCCTCTAAAGGAGATCAAGGATGTGAAAGGCACAAATCCAAAAGGTGTGAGGTATGAAAATAAAATGATAGCACTTCATTGCTCCAAAATGCTCCTTCTCTATATATCTTGGGGTGAGGAAACTCACCAATTTATAGACCTGGAGGTCTCTTGAAATGGGCATGCAGAGGCACCACTTGGCAATCATGCCTTCCTAGGGGGAAGGAGACTCCTCCCTGAATAGGGACTTCATGACTACCCTTGTAATTGCCTCTAATGCTCGAAAATGCTCACCCATACTCCCATGCGATGAAGGAAGCGTTAAGTGGTGGATCTGAGCTACCATTTGTCAAGATTTGACTTTTTTCCCATCAAACCTACAATTCGCCCCACCTTGGAGTGAATCTAGAATTCGTCCCTGGGTGGGGCGAATCCTAGTTTGAATTCGTTCCAGGGTGGAACGGATATTGAGCAAAGTGCCTGAAGGTGCCAAATTGATCTCTGACCTTCCAAAACTACTGTGAGAGTGGTTAGGACCACTGTTTAACCTCTGGGGGCTGCCCTTGGGGCTGTGTGTGTCAATGCGATCAGTGTTTGCAGTCACATAATCGGATTGGTGCTATTTTGGTGTCTATAGATGCCCCTTTTTGGGATGCGCTGTGCATGGCGCAACATCGAGCAAAAATAGATAACCAAAGCACTAATGATTAGGGTTTCTCAGTAACCTAACCAACTTTTGATGCCCCAAGTATGGAAAGGGCATGCATTCTTGAATCCTTGCTTCTGACGAGCGAAGGAACTTAATTCAAGTGTTAACCTTTTTCGGTGAGGTGTTACTTGATCTTGGACATTGATCAGTCATGAATAGGCAAAGGGCACAACCTTTTGTCTGTGAGAACCTTGAGTTCATGATTCATGAAATGCCAAGTGATTTGATCAGTTTGTGATTATTGCTTGTTTACTGCCCCAAGCAGGGGCGTGATTGTCTTTGTCAATGATTCTTTGAATGCATGTCATTTTCCTTAATTGGGTGTGTACTTGTTGACTGGTGACTAAGTGTGACTACCCCCTCAAGCGACGAATCGATGAGGGAATGACCTTCATGAGAAAAGCGATGAGTCGCTTGACCCAAGATGACTTGTGTGAGGGTGCCTTTAGATGTTTTAGCGTTAAGCGTGTGTGCAGTTTCGACATTTAGACCTATTTTTGGTGGGTGTGAACCCTTTTTGTGACGCATTTTGGAGCTAAAATTGTCAAAAATTTGTCTTCCCGTGGAGCGGTCTGCCCATGGTGGCCTTCTTAGGGAGTAGGATAGTGATAATTTGCCCCAATTTTTGGATGCCAAGAATGTCAGGTGCAAAGGCGCCTTCGTTTGGCAATGTTATTGCTATTTTTGGGTGGGTTTTGACCCTTTTTGGCGACCGTTTGGGGATGAAATTCTCGAAGATCCGTCTTCCCGTGGAGTGGTCCAGCTATGGTAGCCTTCTTAGGGAGTAGGATAGTGAGGATTTGTGACCCCGACGTCCGTTTTGCATGCCCGAGATGTCAAGTGCAAAAGCACTTTCATCGGGCAAGCTTATTAGCTGTTTTGGTGCATTTTTGTTCAATTTTTTGTTGTTTTTGAAATTTTTGTCCTGAATTCGTTCTGGGGTGGGACGAATACCAGTTTAGTATTCATCCCAGGGTGGGACGAGCACTAACCAGAGTGCTCATCCCAGGGGGGAACGAATATAAGCTCAAAAAGCCTATTTAAAGGCCAAAACTAGGGTTTGGGCTCATTTGCATTCAAATTTTCTTACGATTTGGAGCTCTGGGGAGGAGGAGGTTAATTCTGCAAAGCGAAGTGCTACCAAATTTCTCCCGACATCATGAGTGCATAGATCGGATCGAGCGACAGAGCTGAAGCGAGACCAGTAAGTGCTCCTTAGCGTTATTGCTTTTGTTTGTTATATGTTTTAAAACTGCAAGTGATTTGTTTATTTTTCTTTGTTATGTTGTTTTCCAAAATTAAAATTGAAACCCTAAAACTGAGTTGAACACAAACCAAGACTTAGCTTAAAACTGAATGGAAAACGTAGTTTAAACCTAGGTTGAAATTTTATTTTTCTTTTTAAAATGGAACAGAAATTTACTTTTCGCTTTACACTAAAGTAAACCCTAGGAAAAATTTTGATTTTGCTAAACTAAAACCCTAGGATAAACGGAACGTAAAACCCTAGTTTTTTAGGTTGAACTTGTCAGTTTTAAAATGTAGGTGAAAACCCTAGGTTAAAAACTATTATTTTAATTTTGTTTTGTTTGTGCAGACTTTGTCAATTTTAAACTTAGAATACAGAAACCCTAAGACTGACAATTGTAGTTTTTTTTTTAAATGTTTTTGTGTTTTTATGCTGTTGTCAGTTTTAAACTTAGAGTACAGAAACCCTAAGACTGACAAACTATTTTTTTAAATTGTTTTTGTGTTTTTTTGTTGTTGTCAGTTTTAAACTTAGAGTACAGAATACCCTATGACCAACAAACTATTTTTGTTTTTTTTTTTAAATGCTTTTGTGTTTTTATGCTATTGTCAATTTTAAACTTAGAGTACAGAAACCCTAAGACTGACAAACTGTTTTTGTTAAATTGTTTTTGTGTTTTTATGTTGTTGTTAGTTTTAAACTTAGAGTACAGAAAACCCTAAGACTGACAAACTATTTTTGTTTTTTTTTGTTTTGAATTTTTGTGAATTTTGTTGTTTTTGAGCTGTACGTTGGTAGGCAGTGTTGTATATTCATGTTATTGTTGTACAATTTTTCATGATTTTAATGTTTTTGTGTTGTTTTCTTTTGCAGGTTGTGAAGATCCAGTATCGTGTACCTACTACTTTTGCTGAAGCATGGGGGGTGCTAACTATGGCTGACTGGGAGTGGCTTGATGCCCTTGGGCTCAAGCAGGTGACTCGACTTGAGCCTGTGGTCGGGGATCGGGCCTATCTGACGGCCCTGATCAACCTGTGGGATCCCTAGACCAACACCTTCCATCTCCCAATAGGGGAGATGATAGTGACCTTGGAGGACGTCTATCAGATTCTTCGGATTCCAATAGACGGACTGTCGATCCGGATGATGTCGCGAGATCAATAGATAGCAGTGTTGACACGCTACTTCGGGCATAGGGAGGAGCTAGGTGTGGAGAGCCCAGTGGAGAGGGCAGAGGGTGACTGCCAGATTGGTAGGATTTTGGTTCGATGGTGGCTTGAGAGGGGGGTGTTGGGAGTGAGGCACGCAGTACTTATGGGCCTCATTTCCAACATGTTGCTACCTGACTCGTCAGGTGTGAGGTTCCCATGGAACCTATTGGATGTGGTCTAGCGACTGGTGGAGTGCCCGACGGAGGCACTACTGATCATGAGGTGGGGATAGATGCTATTGGCATAGCTCTATGGTGAGCTGTACAAGGTCCACTACTAGAGGTGGAAGGGGATTAGCTGCAACTATCTATTGTAGAGTTGGGCTTGGTAGCACATAGCGGTGGAGAGGCCAGCAGGGTTACCATGGATGACTCGGACGAAGATGGAGGATAAGGATATAGGCTATGTAGTTCTATGGTGGTATTCTGAGGAGCATGGATAGAGTCGATGGTGGGCAGGTGTCGTAGGGCACTATGTCGATGCCTTCGCTCGGCTTACTCTAGGGGAGGTGTTTTGGCACCCCTATTAGGACTGTCGATCCTAGTCGGAGGTTGGAGAGTGGCTCTAATGGGTACACAGGGAGTGGTGGCTGATTGGGTGGCATGGGACCGAGCATGAGTTCTTCCCTTACAGCTAGGTGACATGATAGTTTGGGGTTTTCCAGGGGTTTCTTGGTGAGCCCGTGGTCTATCGACATCGGGGGGACGAGAGGACTCTGGACCGGCCGGTCATCGCACCACTAGGCGAGGATTTAGACATAGTGATCGATGTCCTGGATGTGGATGATATCGGGACTACCGTAGAGTATGACCAATGGTGGGTACTATGGTGATGGTGGGGAGAGGGGCCATTGGGAGGCGCGGAGGTAGCAGCAGTGGGTGGGGAGGGTGTCGAGGCACTAGGAGATGATTGGGGAGCTCCATGGGAGGATGCAGACATGGTGGAGGTGGAGGATGAGGATGTGGATTTTGGGGTTTCGGATCAGCCGGAGATGCAGGATGTCATGAAGCAGTGGGAGCCAGAGCAGGCTACTATTCTAGAGATGCCCATGCCTCAGGTAGATTTGGAGGACATGGAGTCTGGGTTACGTGCTGAGATTGCATGATTGGAGGGGCTGCTATGGAGGTGCGATGAGGAGCTAGGGGACACGCTGTGGGAGAGGGATCTCCTACGCATGCAGCTAGCAGTGCGGGAGAATGCATTGGCTGGTATTGATGTTGCATGAGAGAGGGATCTCCTATGGATGCAGCTGGTAGAGAGGGATAGGGCTTTGGTGCAACGCGATGAGAACTTGGCTACGTATCACCAATGGGAGATGGACTTGGTGTGACATCGGTTGGAGCTGGAGGCAGAGATTAGCCACCTTGGTGGGTGGGTCCCTACATTCAGTGGAGGTAGATCATCACGCCACTCGAGAGGGAGCGAGACTAAGCAATCAGCATCCTCTCAGCGTAGGCGACTGGATGAGGGGGGGCGAGTAGGCGTGATGCGGGGGCTAGCAGTAGCCACCCTGAGGGGTCTCATAGGACCCACACCATGGGGGGTAGTTCCCGTCGCACCGATCCTACGTGATCATGGTGGCCGATGCCCTAGGCTTGGGGGTTTTTGAGCTTTTGGATTTTGTTGTGGGGTCATAGGACCGGTTCATTGTAGCCTACGGGCATTTTTGATGATATATACAGATGACTTTATTTTATTTATGTGCGTGTGATGATTTGATTTTATGCATGATGAGTGATGAGTATGGATGTATGCATGTTAATTTATTTTGATGGATGCATATGTTATGATGAATGCAAATGTTTCTAAATTTTAGGATATGCAAATGTAATGGATGAATTGAATTTGTGTTGTTTGGCGAGAGCACCATAGACTATTTAGAACTTTGTGTTTTTTTTTTTTGGCGATTGTTGATGGCAATGTGAGGATGAAAGATAGCACAGTTGGTTTAGAATGTAGCTAAGGTTTTCTAAGACTCAGACGGTTTTAACTAACTAGCCATGACTATACTTTATCTTACAAGACTTTTGGACAAGGTATGAATCGGACTTGTCTTTGACCAAGTTATTTCACATCCCTGTGTGTGCAATTGAGTTCGTTTATGTGGTATTTGTCAGGATACCGCCAGTGCTAGATAGGCTATCAACCAAACTTGTACTGAGGATCACCTAATTAGCTCCACTAACTCCTTTGTTGTATTTAGTCAGATTAATCTGTGGTGCTATCTAGGATACCATAAGCTAGCTCATCCACATGCAAACATTGATCTGTACATGAGTTAATGTGATAGATATATCGTCATGCGGGAGGTTTACCACTAGTGACCGATAGGCTATCCACCAAACCAGTATGCGAGGTTTGCCTCATGACCTATCGGAATGCTGAGAGTTCCAGGGATTCAAGTTCGACTCCCTTATTTTCTTCAATTATATTGGGATACTTGCTCTTTTGTAGTGATAAAAATCACTATTTATTTTTTTTATTTTTCTTTTGAGCAAGGGATTTGAATTTCGAGTGATGAGAATCACTATTGTATGTGCCTTTTGATGTATGCACTTTGGTGGTGATGTCAAATTTTTGGAGTTTTGACTTTTTGCAAGATTTTATGATGTTTGCAACTTTTTGAGAACTTGGGATTCTTGGGGAATTGGGTAGGGAGGATGCTTGTCCTTTTGCCAACTCTCAACATTCTTGGGGTCATTCGCACAGGGGGATGAGCAAGATAACTATTTCGCTTATGGTGACTTGGATTGTTGTGCAGGTTTCATCTTTCATTCACACAACTTGGGAATTTTTATGTGTTTTAATTTGTGTTGGGATGCTACGTAACAAGGTGTGATCCAAGTAGAACTCTACCTTTGTAAAATATGTCTGACTTGGTACAGTACATGGCTAGAAAGCAAATGACGACTACAGGACGAAAACTCTTGATACATTAGAAGACCACTGACTCTGGTATGGTAAAAAGAAGTGAATGGCATTTATTTTTGATGGACTGCTTATAGAATGGAGAAATGTGGAACAAGATGGATTGGTAGAGTAATTACAGTCTATGGTGCCTTTGACCTGTATGACCACAAATATGCAATGTATGGATGTGATGCTTAATGCAGCTATAGATTGATTTTTGTGTTTTTGATGGATTGATTTTTGTGAATATGAAGATGAGATGCGAAAAGAGCTCTTTATTGTTGTGATGAGTTGGAGTATGCCTGGAAATGAGATGCAAATTTTTGTTATTTTTGATGATTTTACTATTTTTGAATTTTCTTATTTTTGACCAAGCGATTGTGGGAATCCTTGGAGCTTTTTGGGATTGACCAAGCGATTGTAGGAATCCTTGGAGCATTTTGGGATTGACCAAGCGATTGTAGGAATCCTTGGAGCATTTTGGGATTGACCAAGTGATTGTAGGAATCCTTGGAGCATTTTGTTTGGGATACGGCTCTTTTAGATATGGAATGGCCACAAATGACTAATGTTCAAGGGTTCTAGTTCCTTGATTCCATCAAGAGAGGCTAGCCGGTATGTTCCAGGTCCTATTTTACTATCAATTACATAGGGACCTAACCAATTTGCCATGAACTTGTCCCTTAGATGGGACGGCAAACTAGAATTCTGTTGGTTCTCTTTTAAGACCAAGTCACCAACCTGAAAGTCCCTCAGGTGAACTTTCATGTTGTATGCTTTCTTAAGTCGCTCTTGATAGATACGTAAATGCTCGAGAGCATTAACGCGTCGTTCTTCAAGCAACGTAAGCTGGTCTAACCGGGCCTACCGTGCAGGTGTCATCATCGATGAACTCTTGCATTGATATGCGTAGGGAAGGAATTTCCAACTCGAGAGGCATGACTGCCTCGGAGCCATACATGAGCAAAAATGGAGTTGCCCCAGTGGGCGTCCGAATGCTAGTGCGATAAGCCCACAGGGCAAGTGGGATTTGGATGTGCCAATCCTTATGATTGTCTACGACTATCTTTTTGAGGATGGCAACTAGCATTTTGTTTGACGCCTCTGCTTGCCCATTTGCCTACGGATAATAGGGTGTCAAAAAACTATGCTAAATTTTGTACTTTGTGGTCAAAGCATGCACGTCTTTGTTCTTGAATGACGTCCCATTATCCAAGATTATTTTGGATGGAATACCAAAATGACATATGATGTTATGCAAAATAAACTCCGCAATGCGGGTTCCTATCGTAGAGGTAAGCGAAACTGCTTCCACCCACTTGGTGAAATACTCTGTGGCCATTATGATAAATGTGTGATGACCTGACGACGTAGGGGAGATCTTTCCGATTAGATCTAAGCCCCACTATGAAAATGGCCAAGCCAACTGGATCATTTGCAAGGCTTGGGAAGGTACGTGTGTCAAATTAGCATGGTGTTGACACTTCATGCACTTCTTGACATATGCACAACAATCTCACTCTAAAGATGGCCAATAATAGCCCATGCGAAGAATGCACTTTGCGATGGCCATACCACTGAAGTGGCCACCGCACGTACCATCGTGCACTTGGGCGATTGCCCAAGTGGACTCTTGCTGGTCCAAGCACCGAAGGAGGATCCCTTCATAGCTATGATGGTACAAAATGTCTCCTAACAAGACATGCTTTGCCGCTTTCTTCTTGAATGCTCATTTTGTGGCATGCGTCAATCCAAGCGGGAGATTACCTAACTTGAGGTAGTCCCTTATGGGTGAATACCAATCCTGCTGATCGAAAGCCTCGATGGTATGAACAACCAATCCCTCTTGAAGTTCATCCCTAGCGAACGCTGAGTGGGAGAGAACTTGTAAGAATAGCATTGTGTTGCTATTAATGGGAGTAGGGGAGAACAAGGACCCCCAGTTGGCATGTTTCAGATGATCATGGATTCGAGAGAACCTATCCTGAGGTGGTTCAATCTGGATCATGTGGATTCCTGGCATCAAGTTAGAACTTGCACGGTCCATCATGGATTGCGATAGTGTTTTGACTTGAATGGTTGTCATATCACCAGAAAGGTCTTGCGGGATTAGTGACCCCAAGGAGGCCATAGTGTCCGCAAAATGATTCGATGACCGAGGGAGTGCCTCGATGTCGTACCATTCAAGCCCCCCCCGGGGTTTTTCCCCAGGGGCTTTGTGGGCCTTTGGAGAACTGGGCATTTGCATTGGAATACCCCTTTGACTTGGTTGACAATTAACAACGAATCACCAAAGATGTTCAATCATTTGATGTTCATGGTGATTGTTGTCTAAAGACCTATGAGCAAGGCTTCATACTCTACATTATTGTTGGTGCACGGGAAGTCTAATTTAAAGGACAGAGGCATTGGAGCCCCTTGCGGTGTGAAGAATACAATTCCCGTGCCACCTCCTTGCTCACATTTAGAACCATCAAAAAATAGGGTTATGTCGGCCTGTGACTCAGGCTCATCAGAATCTGGCGATTCTGAGACATGGAAGACCCCATCATCGGGTAGTTCTATGACCAGAGGCTGATCGTCTTCGAGAGGAGCCTCTGCTAGTTGATCGGCTATGACCTGTCCTTTGATGGATTTTTGTCCAATAAACTCTATGTCAAATTCCATCAACAGCATGATCCATTTCGTCGTGCGGCTACTATGATAAGTATGACTCATCATGTACCACAATGGATTCTCCTTAGACACAACATACGTAGTGTTGCTCAGCATGTAGTGGCATAGCTTTTTGGTAGCAAACACCACTGCCAAGCAGAGTTTCTCGACGTATGCATAGTTAAGTTCATAACTAACCAGGGTGCGGCTAAGATAGTAAGTAGCCTATTCTTTGTGAAGTTCATTCTTCTGGGCTAGCATGGCACCCAGTGCCACCTCAGTAGCTGAGATGTATAAGTAGAATGACACTCCTGGTCTAGGTGGTGCCAATACTGGCGATGAAGCCAAGTATCATTTAATGTCATCAAAGGCTGACTGGCACTCGTCATCCTAGTGAAATGCTACCCCCTTGTGCAATAATTTGTTCATGGGTCGGCACTTGTCAGATAGTTGCGCTATGAAGCGCTTGATTGACGTGACCTTTCCCTGTAGACTTCTGAGCTGCTTGATGGTAGTTGGGGGAAGCATTTCAAGGATTGCCTTGACTTTGTTTGGGTCCACCTCGATGCCTCACTTTGAGACTATGAAACCCAAGAGTTTTCTAGATGTGACGCCAAATACGCACTTCTTGGGATTAAGTCTGACTTTATGTTCCATGAGGCGATCGAGGATCTTGCTTAAGTCATCGAGATGATCTGGGCACAAAAGAGATTTGGCCAACAAATCATCCATGTAATCTTCCAAAGTTTTATGCATGTAATCATGGAAGATGTACGTCATGGCACGTTGGTAGGTGGCGCCAACATTTTTAAGGCCAAAAGGCATAACCTTATAACAAAATGTCCCCCAAGGCATTGTGAACGCCATTTTTAGTTGGTCTTCGGGATTGATACGAATCTGATTGTATCCCGAGAAACCATCCATGAGGGATAGCATTTCGTGGCCCGCTGTAGCGTCTACCAATGCATCGATGCTCGGCAAGGGGAAATCATCCTTAGGACTCGCTTTGTTTAGATCTCAAAAATTAGTGCATATGCGAATCCTCCCGTCGAGATTTTTGATGGGCACCATGTTGGACAGCCATGGCGGATAATCCATGCAGATGACAAACTATGCATCCAACAGCTTTTGCAATTCATCTTTGACCATCAAGGCCACTGTTGGGTGCATCTTACGTAGTTTTTTCTTAACTGGCTTGACTGTCGGATCAAGCGTTAGATTATGCATGACTAGCTACGGATCTAGCCCCGACATGTCTCTGTATGACCATGCAAAAACCTCCTTCTTCTCTTTGAGAAGGGCAATGTAGTCGGCTTGCTCTTCAGGGGATAAGCTTACCCCCAGCTTGATGATCTGTGGATTCATTGGATCCGAGCCGATGTCTACGTCAGTCATCTCCTCGACCGACATGTGGGATCCGTCCTCCAACTGATGTGGAGTCGGGATCAAATGGATATCATTTGTTGAGTTTAAATCTACGTTGGGAACCTCGGGTTCCTCTTCAGCATGGAAGATATCCTGAGTTGACCCTGGGGTAAAATGAAGCATTTTATCGAAAGGCCAGTACTCTGATGGGGATGGAGGTGAATTGACATGATCCCAGTCTATGGCATCTATGTCTAGATGCAATGACCATGCTGGATCGACCGGATTGCATATGGGGGTGGTTAAGTCAATGGAGATCATGTTGATGAAATGATTTTGGTCTCCATTACCATGGGTGTGATGACTCAAACATTCTGGATGTTCTCTATGCTCTGGATCTGGCTCTAGAGGTATTGGCATGAATGGATCGGCCCTATGTGCTGATAGGAGGATAGGGTCTACCCTCGACACTGATATCACTCTAGGGTCTCGGGGTGGAAGGTGCTCTTCATATACCTAGAGTGGCGGATCCAACACTTGGTCCCACCCCACTGGGTCTACGTACCACTCATGCCCTAGCACTATGCCCAGCTATTCAAATATGTCGTTAATCTCCAAGGGGTATGGTTGTTGCATCTACCGCATGTGATTAAGATATGTCATTTCTGTTTCATCTTCGTAATCACTATCGGAGATCCAAAAGCCCTCGTTGGCTCTAACAACTGCTTGAGGTATTACAGGCTCATCCTGCTCAAGCAAATTAATCTGGCCCCATTGGGGTTGTTCCACTCTCTACGGTGGGGCCTGATTCTCTCGCGGTGGCGCTTGCTCGATTGGAGCCTCTAGAGGGAACATTGTCAAGAGGCTCTCTTGATAGTCATTCATGGGGATCACTTGTGAGTGATCACTATCTGATTCGAAGGGGTCATATGATGTTGGTTCATACTCTGATTCATCCTTCGAAGATCCCTCTTGACACTGTTTATACCCTCCTTGAAAGTGAGTCCCCAAACTTTCACCTCTCTCTAGCAAAGGGGAAGGGTTATTGAGGTTAACAAGGGTGGTTGTTGACCATGGGAGGTAATCTCCCAATGTATACGTTGTGTTCGGGTTGGCATAGGGATCTGATGCCAATCCACCCTTGTTGCCTATCCCTAGGCCTTGCATGTTCTCCACCAAGATGTCCAAGGGCAGGGGGTGGTTGAACCCCATGCCCGACTTGTCATAAGGCATTTGGTATCTTGGCTGGCAAAGGACACGCACTCCTTGCTCATACCTGCCTAGCCCATATCCATGCCAATTGCATTGGCCAAGATATCTCAGAGCGAAGTCCGGGTTAGACAGATAGTTGACATCTTCTGCAAAAGGCTCTTCATCTTCGTCCTCTTGCATGCATGGCTCAGTACCATGATCAAGGCCCCCATACACAAAGTTTGTCTGGTTTGGCGGGTAGCCTAAAGGAACAATTGTACCGATGGGGAGGCGAGGTCTCCCCATGTCTTGCATGGACTCTAGTGCGGTCGTTGCTACAACATTCCACACCAGATACTCCCCCAGGCCCGTATTGGCCATTTCAACAGTGATTGTTGGCGATTGAGGGGGAGGGAACGAAAGCTCTTCCTGAGTCCACTCCATGTTGGGTGAACTAGGAGCCTCAACTTCCATCTTGCTAGGCATCTCTTCGGTAGAGATGGTTGATACTGTTGGCAGCGCCTCTTCTAGGGGTTGAGCCTCTTCTAGGGTTTGCTTCCCTTTGTCCTTCTATTTAGCCATGATAGGTGGCATTGTTGGTGAAGGACCAGATGATGAAGATGTACCTGGCTGGGGTTTTGATGGATTTATCACCAGGGATGCTTGCGGAATCAGACCCTGTCTAGATGGATTTAACTAAAAATCCAAGTGCATCGATGGAAGGGTCGATTGTGGCATCAGCTGCACCGCATTGCAATATTTGAAGGGTTCCAAGTCCGCCGAGACTACATGTACTTCCCCTTCAAATGTATACTTCAAACACTGATGAGCTATCGAAGGGACACACTTCATGTCCCCTGATCCATGGCCGCCCTAGCAAGATGTTATAAGCCATCTCGCCTTCCAAAATATGGCACAATGTAGGTATCATCTTTTGTCCTACTTGAATGGGTAGGACAATTGTGCCAACTGTCGAGCATATCACATCATTGAATGCTCGCAGTGTATAGGTGGAAGCCATGATGTGAGAGGCTAGCAACTTTAGATGTTTCAATGCCGTTGTGGTAATGATGTTACTAGATGAGCCAGTGTCTACCAACACTCTCTTATACGGGATCCCATTGACCCGCACGATAACGTGCAGGGGTGGATCTACCATGTCATCAGACACTGATTTAACTTCATCCTCTCGAAAGGTGATGACTGGCTCCATGCATCGTTTGACATGTCCCACGAAGTTGTTGAAGGAATTCACTTCATGGGGCTGCAACTCGATGGCTTTCAATATCTCCATTAGAGCCTCCCGATGGGGTGTTGATTGCTGTATAAGCTCGTATATGGAGAGCCTAGCCGACGTGGTCCTCAAGCTCTGCGTGAGTTTGGTCCGAATCATGGCCGTGGGTCTAGGCGGAGGTAGCTGCATAGGGTGCTGTTGAGGTTGTGACGTCGATGGAACCTCTCTTGTGGCTACCTCGAGGGCAACTCTTGGGTATCTCTTGTTCCTAGTCACTATGCTTATCATTCCTACATACCCTTGCATGGGGCAATTCTGTTGCACCTCATTGACTTGAAGGGGTTTTTCCCGTGCCTCATGGGCAGGCAAGGGGTCTTTGAAAACTCCCATCTGTTGGTTGTTTGGCGCTACGGGGTTGTCCACTACCAATGTCTTATTGTCAATTAGGTCTTGTATCAAACCTTTGAACTTCCAACATGCATTCAGGTCATGTCCCCTCCGCCTGTGGAACCTACAATACAAGTCCTCCCGGTATCCCTTAGGCTTCGATGCATTGGGATCTATGGTTTGGATCTCTGGAAGGTTGATCAAGTTTGTCGTTGACAAGCGATCGAATAGGGAGTCCCTAGACTCTGTATAAGGTGTGTACTATCACCTAGGGTGATGCTACTAATTTTGCTCCTGCTTCTGGTTTTCTCTTTCATAATTATTAGGAGGCACTGCCTGATAGTTAGCCTTTTGAGGTTGTATTTCTTGTGCAGGCTTAGGGACATTTATAGCAACTTGATTGACCACAGCGGGTTTCTGTTGCGTAGTCCCTATTTTTGTGTTCTTGTTCCATTCTTTCTTCTTAGGTTTGGCAATCTCGCCATCCTGTATCTTGATCTCTTCGATGATTCTGGCTTGCGCCAGAGCTTCCTCTAAGGTGGCATATTGCTGCAGCTGCAATAGCACAGAGATCGATCTCAAACAGCTTCGTGAGAACATTTGTGTAAGGTCGAACATAGGAGGGAGGTAGGGTAGCTTGGAAAGCAGAGTCCTCCACCGATTCCCATAGGCCACCATGGTTTCTTCCTCATACTGCCTGAGGCTGGCCAGGTCACTTAGTGATGCCTTCTTCTTGGTGTTAAAGGTGAAGCATTCGAGGAACGCATCCACTAACTGATCCAAGTTACTGATGTTGTGCTTCGGCAATTGAGTGAACCAATCCGAGGCAGGGCCCATGAATGTGGTTATAAATGTCCTTAGCAACAATGCATCATTGTCCTGAATGCCAAAACATTGGCTCAGGAATCTGGTCACATGCTCTTGGGCATCCTCCTCACCCTTAAATATTGCCAACTGAGGCAGCTTAAAGTGTTCAGGGTAAGGGGGTGCAGGCACTGACGGATGCACAGGATGACTACGGAGTTGGCGTAACGTGGGCTTTTGGGGCCCAGAAGCTTTGGTTTCCATAGACTCCAAACGCTCTAGCAGCGCTTTGTATGCATCGAAAGATTTAATCTCTTCCTCTTTAGTTTGCTCCCATTGTGGGTTGTGGGAGACTTGAGGCCTATGGGGGGTGGCCGGATAGCAACCCCTCCACCTTGGTAGGGCATTTCGGCCCGCTCTTCTTCTTGTTCATACTCCTCGTAAGCTTCTTGAGGAGTCTCTGGATGAGACCTATGACCCTGGGTGGGTCCCCACGGAGGGTACCCATCGTTGTTCCGGGGAGTGGCCTCCCGCTCAGGTCTAGGGGGTCTCGGAGGCAAAACTTGATAAGGTCACGGAGACCTATCTCGCACCAAGGGATTATGCCTCTCATATGGTTCCGCTCTTTGGGTGCGAGGGGTTGGAACCCTCTCAGGCACTGGGTTATGGAGCAGCTCATCTGTTTGGCACCGAATGCACTCTTTGCTAAGGTGATATAGATGCTCTAGCTATTGCTGATCTTGCTCAAGCCGCATGATCTGGGCTTGGCGGGCGGCATGTCTGGTGACTGCCAGGTCAATTTGTTCTGCCATCTTGAGCCTAGGAGGCCTGGATGCCTCTCCTATGCATTTACCTCGATCGCGATGATCCGAGATCTCAATAGGTCACTTCCCTCTATCGAGGTTGGCGGCATTTACCCGAGGCTCTGGCCTCAGTGGGTGATCATGGTACATAGCGGGTGCGGAAGCGCATGGCTCCCATGTTGTACATTGCTCTCGAGGAATGTAATGGTCTTCCTCATGCTCCCTTTCGTATGTGTGAAAGGGGTGGGCAGAGTTGGCTCGCCCTGCTTGAAGAGCCCTGCGCTCTGGGGTTTGTCTATTGGTTCTAACAGTGATGGGGGGCAAAGGAGGGATGCCATAATCATGTGGCCTCTCCTCATGGACACTATGCCACTCTAGCACTTCATCGCACGGTGGCCACTCATATCGAGCTTCTAAGGGAGCTTTCTTGTCTATGTTGAGCGCCACGTGTAAGGACTCCTCCTGAAAGGGGCTATGATGAATGGGCGTGTCCCTCAAAGGGGTGTCCCTATAGTTCCATCTTGACATGGAATGATGCGGACTCTCTTGTGGGTCAGGCCACCAAGGTGGTATGACCAAGTCCTTAGGGCTATAGCGGAGGCGACTTGTGCCCCCTTGTACACTTTCCGTAGCTTCTGCCCTTGATTGGGCTTGGCTACGGGTGTACACCATGGTGTTGTTTTTCTACAAGCTAAGTAGATTTTTTTTTTTTATCTCTTTTTATGATTTTTATGCTACACTAAATAGAAAAGAGCACACACACACACAAAGCAGTGATTATCTCGTTTAAATATTGAGAGTGTGTCCTAAACCTGGTTTAGTGTGTTTTGGTTTTTTGTTTTTTTTTTGTTTTTGAAGGTTTTTGTAAAGAACGTTTAAATGCAAAATGAGGGCTCTTATGACTCCCAAAATTGGTCGCCCCTTCGATATACCATTGCCAGGCCGATATACCAACCTCTCTATATACCCGCCCTTACGTGAGGGAAACTATAGGTACGTGAGAGCAGATGGTACGTGGAACGTAGGCGGTACAGAAGGGGAATCACCCTGTTTATGACACCTACCATAGAAGACTTATCCTCGTGTGCTGGGAATCACCCCAGCTACACTCGGTCAGCTTTCATCAGGATTTACGTCTAGCAACAGTAGCGATCGGGGTTTATGAATGCAAAATTCAAGCCAAGGTGGTGATGAAATCCACCGTTGGTCTTGATCAAGGGCTAGGGTTTTACGACCAGCTCCTTGGTGTTTAATTTGCCACGTGGTGTGTGGGGTTATTTTTATTTTGCATGAAATAAAATAAACATGCAGCAAAACCTTTCCTAAGCATGCAAAAAGAAACCAAAAAAACAAAAAAATAATAACAAAAAATGACAGGAAAAGTTCAGGACTCTTACCTCTTCTCTGCCCAAATCTGCCGGTTCTGGGTTTCTGCCCAGAAACTTCATAGACTGGAATTCATCCTAGGGGGAATGAATTATAGGACTGTATTCATCATAGGGTGGGGCGAATTCCCATTCGTCCCTGGGTAAGATGAATTACAACTCTGTATCCGCCTCCTGATGGAACGAACAACAGTCAACGTATGAAAACTCGGTACCTACAAGCAAAAATGACCAAGTTTTGATCAGATATCTGATATTAAAAATAGAGGACAAGGTCCCACCATGATCGCCACTGAAATCACGAGGATACGAAAGCAAAAAGGAAAGCGAAGATGCGATGCAAACCGAACCAAACTTAACGCTAAATCCTAGGAATTTGAAAGTGCATGAAAAGAGGGAAAAGCATGAGCGAATCAAAATGAAACAAATGCAAATAAAGAAGACAGCCCTTTTTATTGATATGTTTCACAACTCGGTTACAATGCGCATCCTCCCTTTCCAAGGGCTAGGAGCGTTTAAGTACGCGTTCTTGTTACATCCATGGATGCCCTTCCTTCTTCCGCGTGCCCACATGTAAAATGGGTGGACCAAACATCGCCGCCACTTGCATTGATGAGTCTTGACTCCTCGCTACTCCTCCGATGTCCAGACCCTATGTTCAAAGGAACAAGAAATAGTCAGTAGCACCTACGGATAAAACAAAGCATGCAATCCCCAAGCCTACGATAAGTGAATGAGAAAAATGAATTAAACTATGACTAAAATGAATCCAAATGCTCTAAAAATTTGATAGGGGCATCAAGACACCACCAGGAGGGCCCTACAAAAAGAATAGTTAGGAAATTCCTCGCCGATTTGAATTCGCTCCGGGGCGGGACGAATTCACCTACAACAAAATGCCGAAAAGGCACCGTCCCAAATGTCCTACCTAGGAAGCTCCAAAAGACCTACAAACTTGGGGTTAGCTAATTGGGGGCATTTTGGGAAGACCCAGATGGTCATATTTTCCCAATTTGACCTCCATAAATGGGAATTTGATGATGCTACCTGTAGATTAGTAGAAGCGAACAAGGATAGAAACATGATCAAAATTGTTCAAAACGAGACGAAATTTAAATGACAACCTATCTAAGCATCATAGAATTGAATGCAAAAATGAAAGAAAGAAAATCTACCATAGAATTCCCATCTCTCCGAAGGGGGGCGATTAGGACTGTAGCAGTGTGGGAGGGGGCGCCCATGGGGCAGGCCGCCCATCGTTTGAGGCCTGATTTCGGCACCAATCCACTTGGGATGGGTCCAAAACCTCTTGTGGGGTATTTTCGGCAAATTTGGTGGGATATTGTGGCCAAATGTCAGGTTTTGGGCTCAAGATTCGTCCTCCCAATAGTCACCCAATGACCTCCCCTCTAAAGGAGATCAAGGATGTGAAAGGCGCAAATCCAAAAGGTGTGAGGTATGAAAATAAAATGACAGCACTTCGTTGCTCCAAAATGCTCCTTCTATGTATATTTTGGGGTGAGGAAACTCACCAATTTATAGACCTGGAGGTCTCTTGAAATGGGCATGCAGAGGCGCCACTTGGCAATCATGCCTTCCTAGGGGGAAGGAGACTCCTCCCTGAATAGGGACTTCATGACTGCCCTTGTAATTGCCTCTAACGCTCAAAAATGCTCACCCATACTCCCATGCGATGAAGGAAGCGTTAAGTGGCGGATCTGAGCTGCCATTTGTCAAGATTTGACTTTTTTCCCGTCAAACCTGCAATTCGCCCCACCCTGGAGCGAATCTAGAATTCATCCCTGGGTGGGGCGAATCCCAGTTTGAATTCATTCCAGGGTGGAACGGATATTGAGCAAAGTGCCTGAAGGTGCCAAATTGATCTCTGACCTTCCAAAACTACTGTGAGAGTGGTTAGGACCACTGTTTAACCTCTAGGGGCTGCCCTTGGGGCTGTGTGTGTCAATGCGATCAGTGTTTGCAGTCACATAATCGGATTGGTGCTGTTTTGGTGTCTACAAAGGGGTATAAAAAGAAGTTCATTATTTACTTAAAGGGGTTGGAATTATTTACTTACACTTGTCTCACACTCATACTAAAGGGATAAAAAAATCCAATCATAGAGAACTTAAAATTGATAAGTGCATAGTTCATTAAGAGAGATAAGGTGAAATAGTATTTGATTATTATTATTTGTAAAAAATTATAAAATAAAATCAAAAGGTGAACTATTACCAAGATTAGAATATATTCTAATGACTAGGGAGCTATAAGGATGTCTACTCCAAAGAACACATTAAATAATATTATTAGAAAAGGAGTAAGGAAAATACCAGTATGGCTTAAAAGCATTATTGATGATTCAATAAACTCAATGGATAATAATAATGACACAAATTGAAGAGAAAAATAGATAGAATTTAAAAAGGTTTCTAAAAACTTAGAGTAATAGTTTAGTGAAAGTAGATTCTTCAGGTACACCTCCTAGTGAGACAGTAAAGGGAGTTAATGATTACTATACTAATATTTAAGATCATATTCAAAATAATATCATATAGATTTATGGAAAATGTAAATATAGAATAGCTTCAATTGTACACACATGGTTCAACTATTTCATCAAATAAATAGATAAACATGATATTCCTAAAATAGATAACAAAGATATTGGGATATCTTTACTATGCACCTACTGCAAAACAATTGGTCATGAGAAGGTTAATTGTTGGATTTTCTATCCATGTAATTATTAGGGAGGAAAATATCATCCATCTTACTATTGTTACAACAAAGAAAAATACTATAAAATATTTAAGGAGAAACTAATATTCATATTAGACTATTTCTTCCAAGCTCTTATTTCAGAAGCATCCACTAACAATAAGCTCAAGCTTGACTTTTGTGAAGATCAAGGAAATAGGTCATACAAGAAACCAATGAATAGAAAAGGAAGCAGTTATGATCCACTTATGACTTGCAAAAGTATGATATCACTAAGAAGAAGAAGAAGATCAAGTTGAATATTATTCTAAATATGAAGATCCATATTGAATAATAAATTATTCAATACCCAAATAATGTAATACAGGGGGGTGTTAGATAATATATTACATTGTTGGATACATATCAATGTGCCACCTTTGATACATTACTAGAGTAGGAGTTCACTTTAGAGTAAAGTTATGTAGTTACTTCGACATATTATAAATGCACAAGTGTTAGAATATACAGTGATGTAAATGTGCATGTAGTCCATATGTACATGAGTCATAGGATAGATTCAAAGATAGAGTAAGAGCCAAGGAACCTATCTTCCTATATAAATGCCTTATAGTGAGTGAAATAGAGAGGGGAGATAATATATAGAGTGCACAATATAGTTTAGTAGTGTGATACAATGTAGTCTTTTCATATCATCTTATGGAGTGTTCATGTCCTCCATTATATTTCATTGTACTATTTTTGTGAGCTTTCATTAATGGCATATTTTTGATTTTTTTTTGGTAAGTTAAATATTTTTAGTAAAGAGAGGGTATTTGAAAGGCGCCCTAATGCCTTAGTACATTAGAATAGAAAAATGATGTGTCAACCATAAAAGAGCATCCTTGAGGAGTAGATTAAACAATAGATAACAAAAAATAGTCCAAAAAACAAAATGTGGAAGTCCCAAGGGGATGAAAACAACAAAATGGAAACTACTCAAGCAATAACATGCTCATCAAAATCCTCCTTATTGGATTTCTTGACCTCTTCCTTAGGGAAATTATTGAATATTTTCTTAGCAATCTCCACTACCTCATACTCTATCTTAGAATTAGCAGCAGCAGTGGATTTTATAGTGGTATCTTCTTTAAAGTTGTCACTATAGAACATGATACTAAGAGCATTTCTATGCTCTTTCAACTACAATATGGCTCCTCCAATAGCAGCCTAGGTGGTTTCCAAGTGAGCAATAGTAGATGAAGTAGTCTTGATTACGTACTTCTGTAGAAACTTCTCCACTATATCGTTAGGATCATCCTCATCGGCTTCCTTCAATTTCCTTGTACTCTGAAGCTCTTTGTTTTTAAGCCTTTGATAACTCCTCGTAGGAGTAACCTCCACTTTGACCCTCTTCCTTGCAAGATCAGGACCTTGCTTTTTGTCCTCCATCTTCTTTCTTTTGGGTCATCACACTCTAGAAGCTGGGGTGGAAGAAATGTTGTCCTTTGTGTTATCTGCTTGTGTATCTTGAGTCACAATGTTGCTCTTTGGAAACTTTTCTAACAAGAATGTGTACAACACCTTGAAGAGGCCTTGATTATAAGGCCAAGCATCTTCCTTATTATACTGAGTTGAGGTAATGGTATAGTCCATTGATATATAGAGGAACTCTAGAATATTTAGCACCTTAGATTCTCTGAAATGATTGACAAATGAGATATGAAAACTGCAGAGCTAAGAGTTAGAATCATCCATCGTTATGTACTCCATAATGAGTTTCATGAATTCCTTCCAAGGAGTAGGAATATCACTATGAAACATCCCCTATTTTATGATTCTTCTTAATGGAAAATTCAATTTAAATTGGCTCAACTCAGCATCCCAGTTGTGTTTGTATCTTCTCATAGTGTGTCCAATAACTGGTTACCCAATGATTTTTGCCAAGATACCTACGTCCACCAGAAATTCAACATCATGGATGATAACAATCCCCTTCTCCTAGGTAGAGGAAAATGCCATATTAATATCCCAATCAGTTCTATAAAATAGCTTGATAAAGGGTATAAATCCCCTGTCACTGAGAACTGCTTTCATGATAGGTTCGATGGAGAGAGTGTAAGGTTCAAGGAAACTCATCTTCTCAAAACTTGAAACTAGGGAACAAAAACTTTTTGAAGTGGTATAGGGAAGATGAGGATAAATAGGAGATATGCAAAGAACCTTTAGAGTAATTCTTATGTAAATCCAAGGTGAGCTTAGACATTTTTGGAAATCCTTCACCTTTCCACTCACAAGAAGCCCAGATCTAGGGAAACCCACATGCCAAAAAAAATAGGCCAAAGCATGAAATTATTTACACAGTGTGAGTTTCCAATAGATATGATCTCAGAAGAAAATAGAAATGCACACCCAAACATGGGATGGTTGGCTAGTCAAAAAGTATGGGTAACCAAACATAGAGATAACACATACCCAAACAAAAACCCAATGTATTGGGATGCAAAAATGAACATGTATGGAAATGGATCTGGGAAACAAATTAAAAGGACAAATATGTGAGTATAGCTATAGATTAAATGGAAGAGGGTACACATGGAAAAAATACCGCTATCATGGAAAAAGGTGGAAGAAAAATCCCACAACACGGTTTTAAATAGATCCCAAACCTAAAAAAATGGAATAAGGTAGTGACACAAAAATATGGCACAAGGATTAAGCAAAGTGCAAGGGGAATGCACGGAAAAACCATTTCCAAGATATTACATTGAAAATATAAATGCCTAGGGAAGAGAAAACTATAAGTTATCATGGGAGTAAGAAAATTGCATGAAGTATTAAGGCATGGAGATCTCCTCCTTTTCAATTTCATAGGTATACAATGATGAATATCATACATTAAATGATGATGATTGTGCATTTTGGTAAGCTTGTAATTTATCCAACCTGGCAATTTTATTAACTTCATGTGGAAAAGTATCAGTCCAGGTCAGCATCCCAGGGGTAAACACACCAATGTTGGCCAACTTTTCTGTGACACCATTAGCTTCCCTAAATATGTGTTGAATTATGACTTCATGTTGGAGTTGTATTTAGCTTCTAGCATCCTTAATGAGATTTCTAACCTTCCATGCTGGTGGTCTAGAATTTTTAAGGTATTTAATAACATTTAACGAATCCCCTTTGATGATAACTTTTCCTGGGAATTATTTGATAAATTGTAGTCTCCTCCACAATTGTATCCATTGTGATATGTTTACCCTTCTTAGTAATGTATGAATGCTTTTGTACATTTACAACTTTGAAGTCAACCATCATATGTTTATCTAGAATTTGAGGTACAAACAACAAATTATTGGCCAATCCTAGGACATATAGGACCTTCTCAATTTTACATTTTCCATCAAGAAGAGTTACTGAAACATTACCTTCTCCTTGGATTTTATAGGTCTTATCATCAAAAATTGTTATCGATTTGCCTTATTTTGACTCAAATGAGTGAAACCACATTTTGTCACCAATCATGTGTTTATTGGCTCTAGAATCAATGTACCAAAAATTATATTTCTATTTGGGATTCATTTGAGTCATGAGCACCTTGTGTGCCCTCTTTGAATCATAATTTGAATCTTCGATAGCAACATTTCTCTTCTATTGTATATTCATTCTTCATGGTTTATTTTTACCCTTTTTTTGGTGTGGTTGCTTGTTCTTGAACAATACTAGTTAATGTCATGATTGTCCATATCACAAATATTACAGTACCTCTTTTGTTTTTGAGGTATATTTTGTGAGGAATTGGTATGGGAACCCTTTAAGGAAGATCCCTTCTGAAAGTGATCATTTTGCTTATTTCCTTATTTCTTAAAAAACAATGCATTGTTGGACACTTCATCTCTATGGTTTTTATCTACTTTGTGTTGTTGAAGCAAATTAACTAACTCTTTAAAAGTGACTTACCTACTAGACACTTGAAGGGAAGTGACCATCATTCTAAATGAATCTAGTAAAGCTCTCAAAATTATTGAGGTTAAGATCTTATCTTCTACTTTCTCACCCATTGCATTCATCTTAGCTCTTAGGTCTGCAACTTTGCAAAGAAACACTTCTACACTTTCTCCATTTTTCATGTTAAGAGTGTGAAGTTGGGATTGAAGGTTAAGTATTGTGGATTGATTATTTCCTTCATATATTTTGCACAATGTATCCCATGCATATTTTGTGTGCTCTTTGTCATAAATATGCGGTTGAACTTCATCAATAGTGGTAAGAGTTATGATCATCAATGCTCTTGCATCAACATCATCATATACTTCTTGTTTATCATCTACTATAGTTGGATGTTTGACTTTTTCAGTCACAACATCCCACATCTTTTCAACATGCGGTATTACTCTCATATTGTGAAGGTTCCTTATATCACCAAATTGGTATCCCTTTCTTTATACCATGAAAGTAGTACTGAAAGGAATTCACTACTATATTTAACACCTTTTAAAAAACCTTACGCATACGTAGGATTTCAAGTTTCTTAAATACTTTGGAAGATGATTTAGTTGGAGGATTTATGCCAAGTAATAGTAGTGAATGGGGTAAAAAATTGAGTGAATATCAAATAAAATTAGCTTTCCTTATTTTTGCCTAATGATTTATAGAGAACAATAGCTCATACATCATTTTGGCAGCTATATTAGGCATTATATATAGTAGCCCAAAGCTCGATAGCATCACCTATAAGTGTGGGCCAGAGGTACCGTAAATATTAAATGTTGCTTTGTACAATAAATTGCACAAAATAAATGGGTATAAATTTGGGGTCTTATTGTTGCCTCAATACAAATATGTTAATGTATAAAATAAAGAATTTAAATTCATCATACATCCATTTTTATCATGCCCAAAAATTCATGCTTTTGGAAGGTGTCGGATTCAACCAAAAATGCACTTTTTACAATGCGAATTAGGTGTCAGATTCAACCAAAAATACACCTTTTTTAAAAAAATGTTTGCAATATTTTTTATTTACAAAATGATATTCACTTCTTTTGCCCTTGTTTTGAATTTTTTTTTTGTTGTAATAATACTTCATATTAAATAATCGATAGCAGAGTACATCAAAGGCAAACAATAAATAAACTAATATTACATCAACTTACAAAAAAATAGTAAGTAGTCTAATCTAAGTGACCTATTAACCTTAGTGCAATCCTTCAAAATATCAAATCTGAAAACTTTAAGTTGATCAGCAAGCAAAGCACGAGCTCTACTAATGGTGGCACTCACAGTTGAGCTCTCATTAGTGAAAACCAAACTGCATCTATCTTTCCACATTGTGAAAAGTATGGAAAGTCGAATAATATGCCAGCAAATCCGTCGATGAATTGCACACTTTGGTTGATCCCCAAAAATCACCATTTTCCAGCCCAACTGCCCCTGTAGCACTGATCCATAAATCCATTCAGCACCTTCCCAAACCAGCCTAGCCCTTGGACAATCCCAAAAAATATGCTTGACAGTTTCACTTCTTCCACAATTAGGACAACTGTCAGAAGAAAGGAGCCACTTCGCAAGCCTAGCCTTAGTTTGAAGACCTTGCATAATAATCAACCAGGAAAAAACTTTCAGTTGCATAGAAACACGAAATCGCCACACTCCAGCCAACCTCTTCTTCCATTTTTTTTGAGAACATAAAATATCCCATCTAGAATTCAAAATATCACCCAAAGAAAATGGAGGAATCAAAGACTGATAAATCTTAGAGGACTTAAAACACCAGATAGGCTGCCCAAAATTCCACCTCCAATCTCCCCAAATAGGACCAGGCAGACCATTTGTAAGCTTATATAGTTGAGCAGAAGGAAGAAGACCCTGCAATAGCTGAACAACCAACTTATCTGTTGATTGCAACTTGAACTTATTCTTCAAATGATGCCAAGGAATCCATTGATCAGTATTAATATCCCATAAATTTTCCCACCTGAAAATACCTTTTTTACTCAACCTCTTGTAGTGAAGATCAGGCAAATCAGAAGCAAAAACACCATTAGCCTTCCAAAGACAAATTGCTCGTGAGGAAAGGGTCCAACCACTACTAGCATCCTAAAAATTCTAGGATAATATTTTAGAAACAAATTTCCAAGCTTCCCAGATCCTCCTAACCAAAAAACTGCCCTTGATTTTAAACTTTCTCGGATGACCCACAATATCTTCAAGGCTAATATGTTTTGAATTTTATTTACAAAAAGCAAAAAAAATTGTGGTGTATCCCCCTTTATGATTTTGTTTTGCAAAATAACAAGTTTTGTGCAAATTTTGTTTTGTAGCCCCTTTGTGAAGTTTGCAAAAAAATCAATGCAATGTGGTTTGAATTTTGTTTTACAAATAACTTTGTTACTCCTTTAGTTTCATCTCTAATTTTACAAAGAATCAATCTAGTTTGACATTAGGTTTGCAAAATAATGATATTGTAGTGGAAATAAAATAATGATATTAACAAATAACTTGAGACAATTTTCACCATCCGAAAACAAGCCTAAGAGAGAAGGATTTGACAAGGACTTTGCTAAATTTTGGAAGATATTGGTGAAGACGTCAAGACTTTTAGATTCTGGAGAAGAAGACCTTGATTGAAGTCAAAAATTGACAAGGAGTTTGAAGGATAAATAAGCCATACATTACTACTAAACCTAAGAGGTTTGAATATTGTCTTTGAAGGCTAGTAGGCTCATTAAAAGATAGGGGTTTGCTAAATATTCAACAGGAATACTGAAAGGTCTCTTAAAGGAAAACTTAGATACAATTTGAAGGATTTCTCTACCAATTTTGAGTTTCAAGAATGAAATTTTAGTACAAAAATTGATTGCAAAAGGTCAAAAATTAGGATAACATTACTAGCTATAAAACTTTATATTTACAAAGTGTATACTGAAGGAGAATTGAAGTCACCTCCTATAGTTTTAGGCAACAAGTTAGAGGGTTTTCAAGGTTACAAATAGGTGAGTTAGAGAGCTATTTTAGACAACCAAGTAGAGTTGCAAGTTCATCCATTTAAGGGCAGCAATTTGGTGAATCAAATTAGTAAGACATCCACCATCGAAGATCTTTAAGGTAAGCAACTTGGCTGTAAAAGGTTCATTAGTTGAAATTTAATTTTTTCTTTTATAAATATTTATTAAGCACCATATTAGTTTAAAATTTTTAAGGAGTGGATTCATATTATGGTCTTCAAGGAAGTGCAGAAGAGAGTTTCTCTTAAGGTTATTACCTGGACATTAAAATTGGAGTTAGATACATTTCAATAGAAAGAAAAATAGCATCTTCCTATTGTTTAGTTCAAGTAAAGAAGACTACATTAAAGTCTACATAGTTCATAGTGCATATTTTGAGTTACTTTAAGGGTTCATTTATAGGAGTAATAAGGAGAAACTATTATTGCACTATATTAGTTATTCAAATTTCACTAAGGGTTTTTAGTTAAAGTGAGCATTATTACAAATTTAAACCTCTAAAATTAGTTGCATGGTTAAGAGCTTGGATTTATTTGTGCTAAATTTATCCAAGTAAAGAGTTAGAGTTTTGTTTTATCTAGCAACGAGGGAAACAATACAATACATCTTGCTCTTAAGGATTGGAGCAGAGATCTGCCATATCTAAGAAGTAAGGAATAGCTTCAAATTAGACGTATAACTTTGGTGGAAAATAAGAGATTTAATCCTATCTATTACAAAAGTGTTTCCATTACATTGGCACCAGTTTTGTTCTTTTAAATATAGTGAAAGTGGATAAAATAAATAGTGTCCTAAAGACACGACAAGAGGTAGTAAAGTATAGTCTCCAAGCAACCATTTTAGGTGGAGAATTTTTGCCAACCTAGGGCTCATAAGCATCAAGTTCAAGGTGTGTAAAGACACCAAGTCAAGGGCCATAGGTTAGTAGAAGGAGCACTTATCATTGTAGAGCTAGTGACCTACATCATCATCAAAGAATCCATGTAAGAGAGTATAGTTACCTATAGCAAAGCAACATAAAATATTGAGGTGGAAGAAATAAGTGTGTTACCCAAACCACCAACTAAGAGCACAGTGTAGAAGCACTCAAAAGCTACCATCACTATAAATGAATGACTAGAAAGAACCATCCGTGCTTAGGTAAGACAAATGACCAACTAGATCCACTATTATAGTGTGAAGAATACCAACTAAGAGCATCACATAGAATCATCATGGATACACCATCACTAAAGCTAACTTGATGAAGAAGGGTTGTTGAGGAAAGAACATTGGAAACAATCCAAACAACTTGCATTAGCTAGCATTGAAGTGTTCGAAATAAGAAGGTGTTGGAAGCATGATTGCATGCAATGGAATATGTTCCACTTACCATATCAAAGTAGGGAATTTAATGAAATTTAAATTTTTAGACATTTTCCATAATGCCCATCACACAACGTAGACGAAGGAGGATCCCAACAATGAAGTAACACTCATCTTAGAGCATTGAGAGTAGAAGTAACACTCATCATGGAGTGTTGAGGGAAAAAGTAATGCTCATCATGGAGAATTGAAGATGAGGTAATTATCACATCATGGAGTGTTAGAGTAAATATTGCAATCTCCATTTATCTAAGCAACATAAGTATCAAGAAGGAACATAACCTAAGTAATGCAACCAATGAAGTGCATTAATAACTTGATTGAAGAACTGTGTATTATGTAGAAAAGATGAGCTCAAAATCAATATTTAAAAGTTTGCAAAAATATAATTCAAGGCGCATAGCTCAAGGGAGTCAAAGGATAATTAAAGAGGATATTTATTCAGAATACCATCCGATAGCAAGGGAGATTACTATCATACATCTCAAAAATATAACATTTGCCTTGAAGGTTGAAGTTAATTCAAAGCACTCATTTAGATTCATAAAGGTATTACTTCTACATAGATTAATATTTTCTTTTCATAAGGAGAAATAAGGAGTAGCATATAAGGTTGGAATTATTATCACTTACATTGAAATTCAACCTTAGTTAAGTTGAAAGCAAATTGAAAGGAGCTTATCCTTAATAGTATTTCAAAACCATATTAGTTGAAATACAATAATATTAATATTTACAATTAAATATCTTAGGATATATAAGAGTTAGTACTTGGTAAACAAAACCTTATTATATTGCAAATATCATCAATTTATAATATTCCAAAATAGGGAGATATAAGGTATGCTACATCAAACATAGATTATTGGAATTTAGAAATATTAAACTATTGGATATTAAGAGGTATAAAAAGAAGTTCTTTATTTACTTAAAGTCGTTAGAATTATTTACTTATACTTGTCTCATACTCATACTAAAGGGATAAAAGAAATCCAACCATAGAGAAGTTCAAGTTGATAAGTGCATAGTTCATTAAGAGAGATAAGGTGAAATAGGAGTTGATTATTAATATTTACAAAACATTATCATATCAACTCAAAAAGTGAACTATTACCAAGATTAGAATATATTCTAATGACTAGGTATCTATAAGGATGTCTAATCCAAAGAACACATTAAATAATGTGATTAGAAAAGGAGCAAGAAAAATACTAATATGGCTTAAAAGCATGATTGATAATTCAAAAAACTCAATGGATAATAATAATGACACAAATGGAAGAGAAGAATCGATAGAATTTAAAATAGTTTCTAAAAACTCATAGAGTAATAGTTCAGTGAAAGTACATTCTTAAGGTACATCTTCTAGTGAGATAGTAAAGGGAGTTGATGATAACTATACTAATATTGAAGATCATATTCAAAAGGATCTCATACAAATCTATGGAAAAGGTAAAGATAGAATAGCTTCAATTGTACACACATGGTTCAACTATTTCATCAAATAAATAGATAAACATGATATTCCTAAAATAGATAACAAAGATATTGGGATATCTTTACTATGCACCTACTGCAACAAATTTGGTCATGATAAGGTTAATTGCTAGATTTTCTATCCATGTAAATATTATGGAGGAAAATATCATCCATCTTAGTATTGTTACCACAGTTAAATACTATAAAATATTCAAGGAGAAACTAATATTCAAATTAGATTATTTATATCCATTAACAATAAGCTCAAGCTTTAATTTTGTGAAGATCAAGGAACTGTTCATACAAGAAATAAATGAATAGAAAAGGAATTAGTTATGAGCCACTTATGACATGCAAAATTATGAGATCACTAGTCTATCAATCATACCTAGAAGACTACAAGGTCAAATATTATTCCACATACTCAGAAACAACAAAATATAATGAAATGAAAATTACAAGAAGAAACAACATGAAGACACAAGCAGAAGAAGAAGAAGAAGAAGACCAAGTTGAAGATTATTCTAAATATGAAGATCCATATTGAAGACTAAATATCCAAATAATGTAATGCAGGGGGTGTTAGAGAATATATTACATTATTGGATACATATCAATGTACCACCTTTGGTACATTACTAAAGTAGGAGTTTACTTTAGAGTAAAGTTATGTAGTTACTTCAACATCTAATACATGCACAAGTGTTAGAATATACAATGATGTAAATATGCATGTAGTCCACATGTACATGAGTCATAGGATAGATTCAAAGATAGAGTAAGGGCCAAGGAACCTATCTTCCTATATAAAGGTCTTATAGTGAGTGAAATAGAGAGGGGAGATAATATAGAGAGTGCATAGTATAGATTAGTAGTGTGATACAATGTAGTCTTTTCATATCAGTTTATGGAGTGTTCTTGTCCTCCATTATATTGCATTGTACTATTTTTGTGAGCTTTCATTAATGGCATATTTTTGAGTTATTGTAGAATTTTATCTTCTTATTTTCCTACATATTATAGTGTCATTATCATATAGATACCTTAGCTTGCTTATCTTGCATCTTGTGGTTGCATTTCCTATATCATATACTCATCAAAATCTAACTCTCTTGGCATTAGAATTTTTTGTTGAAGGTCAATAAAAATTTTAAATTTTCTTAAAGGTTTTTACGGTGTTATGTGTGTCACTAAGGGCTAAATATTTGGGCTCCATATCTCTTTCCTATGAAAGTGTCATCATATTCCTTTTTTAAATCACACAATTTCTTGAGATCTCTTTTGTGGCGGTATTATTTCTAGTATGGCTACATATATAATACTATATTTTTGTAATAATACAATGCATCGATTATATATGCCCTTGTTCAATGGGTCATATTGTACCTCATATGGATCAATATAATATCTTTTGCATAATAAGGGTCTATTAAGATATGTTACTAAAGTTCCAACTGGTGATCGTTCTATAGAGAAGAAAGGTCTATACAAGGCCAAGGAGAAAGAGGAATATGGTATGATTGTAATTCATGTGGAAAAAATTTATGGCAATAACATTACCAATTGCTTTGATCCTAAGGAATTTTTGTGTAACATCAAGAAGATTTGTGACCATATTTATTCCTCTCAAATACATTATTGAAAAGTAGAGCTTGGTACTTTGAATATGGATAGTTTTGAGACAATTGAGGAGTATCAATTGTTGAACAAATTATAAGAATACATCTATAATTCTAAAGGAATTGATGAGATGAAGGTTGGTCCTAAAGACCTAAATTATATATCCAACAATGTTTTAGAATCCTATGAGTTTGTATTTATCTTATTTGATATGATTCACATGTTTATTCTCAATCACTTAGTTCCTTATATTGAGGTTGTGTTTTCTTATATTCTCCACCATCAATATTAGAGTATATATATAACTAGAAAATATATCTATATTTAGAATTATGCAAAGAAAGTACATAAACCAAACTCTAAAAATACTATAAAGAAACTTAAATGTGGTAGAATATATCTAATAAGCTCTTGAAAAAATCAATGTGTAGTTTTTATAATAAGAAAAGACATAAGGTAAAGTTTTGTTGGTAGTATGTAAAGATGCCTAAGGAGTTATCCAAGAAGGATGGGTGTTAATGCTTCTATATTATTTGCATATAGATATTATTATTGTGGGGAAGAGACCTCACATGCATATTTTGTTGTTCATTTAACCTAGTGGATCATCTTTAGAAGATCAACATTTAAGGAAACATGACATATGATAAAGCATAACTATATTTTGACTAACTATAACAAAAAA